>JAIWNI010000043.1:0-237812 GCA_025331435.1 Choanephora cucurbitarum
AAAGAGTGCAACCGATTATATCAAAGCAAACAAATCGAGTACTCAATCTGACAATCAGCCCCTCACTGCTAATATGGCAGGAGATTCAATATTGTCTCAGACTTACAATTACTGTAAGATCTCATCTGTTCAACAGAATAACGACAAAGCTCGAAGCCTGGTAAGAGTTAGAAAGGTTTCAACACTTTATTGTTTATACCTTCATGTAATCGTCATGGCTATTGGTAGATAAGGAAAGACGTAACGGAGATTGACATTGTGGATTAAAGACCAAGCCGCTTTCTAGCAATGGACAGAAAGTATGAACAAAAAGTAGATTTCACAATGATTTCGATAAAGCATCATTATTTACAACTATAAATTTCTCTGAAGTATTAAAAGAAAACTGGTGTTCTTCGGTTCTTTGGTTGCTCTCATCTATTTTGTTTTATCCTTACTTGTTCTGTAAAAGCAGATGTCACATAGTTAAGGGAACTGAGTTCCTTGATATATGCATACTCTTCGTGCTAATCTGAAAACTTCTGTTGACTAGACATGACTGAACAAGTTGGTCCCTTTGAAAGACTCTAAAAGGACTAAATACATGATGTGTAAAGCCCATGTCAACATGAATGAAAGCCGGCTTCCAACCTACGTCTATTCAGGTTAGTAATTCAATCTTCAATGAAATACAAAAACCAGAGACTGAAACATTCGACATTTGAGTGACTTGATTCCTGAAGCTCAAGCTCTTAACTATCGTGAGCGATGCGTACTTTCACAATTGAAGTTGATGACTCAAATCACACGAAATTCAACTCTTTTGAATGGGCGTATCGGTCATTATGAGGTTTCAGGGGCTGTAAGCTTGAAACACAATTATGAACTTGCTGAGATGGCCTATAACGGTACTCTTAACCTGTTCTATCAGAGAGGTGATCTCGCAAATATTCGAAAGCAAAGGGTAATCGCTGCTTATTCTGCACTTCAACAAACCCATCCTCTTTTGGCTCGTTATCAATTGCAGCCTTTGATGTACTCCTTGGTTAACTACCACATTGAAGAAAATGCCAGGTACATAGGTACTCGCAGAAGAAATGAATGGCCAAACAACTATTTACTTCTGAAGATACTGTTCATCCCCAAGCATCCGAACCAAACTTTCAAGACTTGTATATTGCTCAAGACATGACAGGAACAAATATAAGAGTGTCGCATCCTAGCTTAATTGCTTTGCTTTTTTCCATACTTTTATCCTAAGTGCAAGGGTCACTTCTTTTTGGCTACACCCACGGAAGAAAACCGTGCTCTTACTGAAGATCATGGTGGAATTGCAAAGGCAACTCTTGCTGGAGTAAACTTAAAGGGGCACATCGAAAAAGATCAATCTTTCCTCTTTCTTGTGTTGAACGCTATTGAGAAAAATAACATTGCTGCTGCTAACAGACTTGTTGTTTCTACAAAGGGTCGAAGCAACATTAGACAAAGGGATGTGATTGATGCTGCCACGAAAACATATAACAAGAATATAGTGTACAATGTTCCTTATACTGTTCGCTCATCGTATGCTTATGAGAGAAAAAACTTCTTGGATTTGCAAACAGTGTTTAACAATCTTGCTGCCCCTAAATTGTTTCTTACTTTTAGTTGTAATGACTACAGTCCTGACTTTACTGTTGCTACTGGTACTCGATATCCTTGGGAAGATCCTGTCCTTTTGCCAATCATTTCAAGAGAAAATGGAACCACTTCTTCAATACATATGTGCTAGGCCATTTTGATAAAATGATAGGGGTGTAAAAGATTTTAGTTGGTTTCTTGATATTGTTCTGTGTTGAATCGAATTTGGTAATTCTATTGTACGACTGCTTCGTTACAGTGGATCATTATTTTGTACTTGTGATATGATACACTACTCTTAGCAATTACTACAAAGCCAATCCTTCCATTTTCCTCCATCCTACGTTTTTCTCTCATTATTATTTTGTATCAATTTCATTACTTCTTTTATTTCTCATATCTTCATTCACTTATTACCAACATTTTGGTCAGTATATTTAACCTATTATTATTGCATTTTATATTCAACCTCTATATTTTATCCAGTTGGTAAATAAAACTTAATTAAAACTAAGAACCACAAATCAATATTCAAGATAGAGGAAGTCCTCATATTCATTGCGTTCTCTGGACCGAAGAGCCTTTACAAGAGTTAATCTGTTTCAATGTGATTACTTGCAAGTTACTGCCTAGAAGAGCTGCTGATGATCCTCTTCTTCATGAATTGATTTTAAAGCATCAAACACATGTCTATAACCCTATGTAAGTATATCATAGCAAGTAGTATACTACCTTTATTTGCGGCTGACTTCTACTCTTGCTAGACACTGCAAACTTGGTGAAAATCGCACATGTCGTTTTGGTTATCCTAAACAAGCTGCACCTCGTACTCAATTCGTAGGTGAATCGTGTATCTACGAACGTGGGGGTTGAAGATATGAATATCAATAATTACAATCCTTACCTTTTGGCTGTATGGAGAGCCAATATGGATATCCAGTATAATTGTAACGGTAATTGAAAATGATATACCAAACAGGTCTTTAAGACTCTGTACCACTCGACAAAAGGTCAATACTGCAAACTCAAAAGATTTTGAAACTATGTCAGGAGAACCTGAATTCTTTCTTGCTCATGACACATAACGGAGGATCCAAAAACTCTGCTACTCGTGCTCTAAAAGGAACTCGACTACTACAAGAACTAAAGCTTAAAACTGATATACCTGCAATGTCAATTCAAAATTTGCACGTCTCAAGTGGATGATTTAGTGGTACCATTGCTCAGTTCAAAGAGATTGATGAAGAGAATGTCCTTCTTTCTAGAGAGAGACCTGATGGTGAAGAACTGACTTTGTGGATACAGAGAATTTCAAGAAGTGTACCAGGAACTAGCTATCTTAGATCACAATTTCCAATTGTGCCTGCTTTTGCCTCTACCATCCACAAAGCTCAATGGGCCACTATCGACTCTGTAGCAATATATTTAGATGGTATGATAGCTCATGGTCAGCTTTATGTAACAATGTCTAGAGTATGAAAGAGCAAGAATCTGTATTTCTTTGGAGCTGAATTACCCTTAAGAATCAAACGCAATCACAGCTTAAACTTGGATGCTGTTGATATTGTAAAATACGTAGAAAAACGTCAAAAGAGAGATACTGAAGATGAAGATAGCTAAACTATCAGAATTATCCGCACTCAAGAAAGCACGTAAGAGCATAAATCTCAGAACCAACACAAAAGTTCACAAAGATTTAACATCGCTAGAAAAAACTAGAATTTAACATAACAGACCAGAAGAAGAATTAAAGTTTTTGCTTAAGTTTTGATATGAATTTCACGAAATAGCTGCAGATCTGATTCGGCAACATGAGGATCAAAAAGGATCTGTGGTGAATTTCTGAGCTCGGATAGGGGTGTGTGTATAATGGGCAGACTCGGATTAAAACCTTCAAATGGATGGATTGTTTATAACTAGTATTAGAAAAATATGAGGACATTATTATTTACATTAAACTAGCTGATCTGCTTGTTTTGCTGGCTTCGTTTAGAGCTTTTTGTTTTGCTTCGTATTACTGTTATTTATAACATGCTCATCTTTGTATTTGAAGTTGTCAAGCTCCTTTCATTTCTAGAGACTAGGAGGCGACTGGATTAGAGAAACAAAGAGCAATGTGGTAAAGGAGCAAAGAGATAGTTGTCTCTTTTTGATACTGGCTACGTTACTATTGTTTATATGTACGTGGTAGCATTTAGGTTCATGCATCAAAGTTGCTACAGACCTCAACTTGCGGGTCTTTTGTTGACAGAATATCAGCTACACTTTAATATCAATACTGGTATAGTTAATCGATGTAGCTGCAAGCACAAGGGCCATTACGATTTATGGCTGGCTTAACACATAGATCTATTGAGAAAAAAAAAGATAGTGATTGACATTAAAGTCAATCACATCAGCGCTAATATCAACGCTTTAAATTTTGAAGTTTTTGGTATCTCCCTGAAAATCAAAGCTCAAACCCAGGCATCGAAAGCAACAGCGCTGATGCATTTGTTCGTGATAGAACTGAACCATATGATATGTGCATGGTAATAAAGATGATTTAATAAATAAATAAATAAAGAAAAAAACGAAAGAAAAGCTATTCACGCTCAGAAGCGTTGGCTTCTGATCTTCTTCTTTTGCAGTGGTTTTCTACGCATTTGAATGAAGGAATCACAACTTCATCTTCTTCAAGGCCAGCAATGCCGAAGCGACTTCTTGAACGTCGCACAAGCAAATTGTTTTCTTCCATCATAAGTCTTGCTCGGAAGGTTGCGTTTAGCATATCAATTAACTTGATGCTGATGTCTTCAGCAGCTTCAGGCAAATACATTGGACTTAAACTATTTGCCCGACAAACATACCCTGCTGGCAAGTCGTAAGTCATTAAGGTGAACTTCGCTCCTATATAATAAAAAATACCATTCAGCCAGTGCATTTAGCAGGAAAAAGCGGGTCTATATTACCAAAAAGCAAGAAGCCAACAACAGAGAAATCTCGAATAGAGCTTGGTGCCTTGTGGCACAAGTCCACAAGCATGTCCTTTGAGACTTTGGCCATCTTAAACCCGCCATCATAGAGCTCTTTGGTTTGCTCCTCAGACCGACCGCACTCACAAGAACCACACTCAGAATTCTGAGTAAAATAGACCATGTCGAGTTTTCGACCCATAATCTTTCTCTGCATGGGGGATTCACCAGCTAAGACTCTTTGGCTATTTAGATTCGCAGAAGATGCCTTCGAGGATTTTTCACCTCTAAAACATCAAATTAATAAACAATCATCCTTTGTGTTATAGTTATACTAACCTTCTACATGGTATATGAGAAGTATCAAATGCTGTGTCGACGAAGAACCATATGCGGCGTAGCATATCTCCTTCTGTTTGATCTGTCAGTGGTAAATATCCACATTTGAACAAATTCAAATAGTTGGGAACGCGATTGCGAAGCCACTCGCAATTTTCATCATCTTTTTCTGTTAAAAGCTGCTGTTTCAGAGCCGGCACATCAGCAGATTGCTGTAGTTGATGGATGTATCGATCCAAAGATGCAGCCAGGTCAACGAGTCTTTTACAGCGATGCTGTTTGATCTCTTGCACTTCTTGACTGGTGAAATACTTCTTCCAAGTTAAGTCAGTTGTATCTAGTATCAGAGAATGCACAGGACTAGAACTAAATTAACACTCTATCTATTTTATGACCACACTCTAGACTTACTGTTCATAATTGCAAGTAAGACCAAATTCTTTCATTTGCTTCTCGACAATTGTTCCTGTGCTCAACTTCCACATCTTGCTTTCTTCCAGACTCTCAAGCCTTTCGATTATCGAAGCTTTATCAGCAGCTGACTGCTTCGGCTGCTTCGATGAACTAACTCCAGTGGTAGTGGTAGTAGCAGGAGTAATGGTAGTGTTTTCAACAGCATATTTTTTTTTTTGGAAACAATTTTTCTGTTGCTATCCAAGTTTTCTGAAATGTCAACTTTTCTGTCAAACATCAAAAAGCCAGTCTGGGCGACTCTTGCTCTACAGTGCGAACTGAAAAAAGCCGCGGATTTTGAAAATTAAACTTAATGAGTACCTTACACCATGAAGAATGTTGTGCATTAATGGAATTGTACCACAAGAGAGCTGATACCTTTGCATAAAAGCATCCCGATGCCATCACAGAACCTAAACCAGACTTGTGGATGCTCTTGATGTACCTTCCTCCATGCTTTCTGATTACTCTAGTTCCAGCACTAGCACTCTTTAAAGTGAACTTGGCCTCATCAGACCAAACTATCTTGTTCCAGTCATCCCTTGTGCAGTTTAACCTTTGTTAGACCCAAGCTAAACGCAAACCTTTGTATCTTCACTTCAGAGCTGGTTTCTTTGTTGCGACAGGCGATTTAAAGTTCATACGACCCAAAGTTACTCGAAAGGCGGACAAAGAGACCTTTTTGCCAGAACTCGAAAAAGCGACGATGTTAAGCCCTAATTGATTGAGTAGGTCGACGACGAACGCTTCTCTCAATCAAATTCAAATTAGTTTGAGAAAGAATTCTTTTTCTCCCACTTGGAAGTTTTGGGAAGAGTGGTCTTTGTTTGCTGAAGTCTTTTATATGCTAATCGTAGAGTTGATTCAGGAAGGTCAAGATCTCTGGCGATCTGAGCTCTGTTACTTTGATACACAAAAGCGTCGGCTAATCTAACATACTCATATTTGGAAAGACGTTTGCTAGCTTCCCTACATACGGGGATAGCTGGAGAAGTGCTCTTTATAGTATGCTTTTTAAGAAAAGAGTGAAAAGAAGACCAACAGAACAACAATGGGTTACGTGTTCAAATTACGGAGTTTGTAAATCCCCAGCTTAGTTCGGTTCACACTGTATGTTTGTTCTCATTGCCTTATTTGTCGATCTAGTTATTTTCGCTTAAGATATTAAAAACTAATAGAGAGTTTTGAGTCTATAGTTAACTTTCCTCTTTTGTCGATTTTGAGAATAAGTTGAAAACGTCTTTCATTTTTCTTTACTATCATGTATGTTTTCTTATTAGTAAAATCTTGCACTGACCTTTTTGCATATCATCAATTTCTTAGCTTACTTTTTTCGGGTATAAGCATAACGATCATATTTCTTCTCTTGTACATATTTAACCGTAGCCTCTGTTATGACCATAGCTCTCTCAAGTCTCTCCTTTTTTTTACCTCTGTTTTTTCTCAACCATCACTGTTAATATACTTTCTTTTAGCTGCAATCTGCATCAGAGTTTCTCTTTTTCTTTTTATCCAATCATTACTAATCCATTTTTTATAGCATCGCCAGCTAAATGATATCCTCATACCACATTTACAACTAATCTTCAATCATTTGTATGCAGGTGAAAATACATCTACAGCAGTTATGTTTTCTCAGGCTATCTGCATACCAGTCCAATCAAGCCTAACTTAGTCCATCTGCTCGCAGTTCCTCTCTAGCTCCATCTCTCACTTTGCTTCTCTGCTTATCTCCTTTGTCACTTTTTTTTTTATCTCATTGCCTATGTTCTGTCTGTGCTTTGTTAATCCTTCTTCTACAGCTAGTCAGCAACCAGCTGCTATCATTGGCAATCGCTGACACTCCAAACTTCGACACTCAACAATCAACATTCAGCGTCCAACCTGTCATTGTGTCTTATCCCTCTTATTGGATCCCTTGCATCCACAGCATTTCAGGTGCATTCATGAACAATGTCCTACAGTACTTCTGCCTCTCCAGCTACTTATCTTGTTGCATGCAATACATTTTATCTAAAGTTGGTACATTTTTCTTCTAGACTTGATTGCTATACATCATCCGATATCCAATATACAATATTCACTATTCAACTTGTCGCCATACTCGGTCTTATCCATATGGTCTCTGGTTCTTTGCTATCCTTGCTGACTTTTCTGACCTTTTTTGGCTTTTCTTTGTCTCATACACAACTGGTCGACTGTATGTATGTACGTATATTCGTATATGTGTTTATCGTAATCTGTGAGCTGTGCGGGTTGTGTCTTGTCTCTTCTTACTACTTTCTTCTCACCGGCCTAGCATGCAGCAGCTCTGCTTTTTTGCATTTGCTCAATATGTGTCATCCAACACTAAGATCAGTGCCTTTCTGTTGTCAAGTATTGAGAGAACAAGACAAGAACAAAACGAGAGCAAAAGAAATACCGTATCTTTCTTAGTCCTTCTCTTACTTTGGTGAAAGCTGATCTAGCAGAAAGTATGCGGGATGCTCGAAAAGAGAAAAAAAAAAGGAAATAAGCATGAAGACTAAGATGCCGCGTCATAGAAAGGCTGCTTTTGCTGCTGTTGTTGCTTTTGTTGCTTTTATTGCTGCTTTCGTTGTTACTGATACTACTCTTCTTAGCTTCAAGCTTGGTCAGCTCACCTCCATCTTTGCTGATCTTGGAATAAGTGCGAGAAGAAAAAAAAATAGAAAGGCGAAAACCAAATTGGATTTGGCTTCTCTCGCACTACCTCTTCTGTACCACTTACTGCTATAATGTTCAGCATATCACATCTGACTACCTATTGCCTTTAGCTACTATGGTCATTAAACAGCCCATAAAGACGGCCTTAGTTAAGCCGAGGAGCGATCCGATTGGTGCTTGATTTATTACCGATCTCTCTCTCTCTCTCTCTCTTTTCTTTTTCAAATCTGATCATAAATACACAGCAAGCAGAGCTATTCTGTAAGAAAATGAAAAAAGAAAAAGAAAAAGAAAAAGAAAAAGAAAAAGAAAAAGAAAAAGAAAAAGAAAAAGAAAAAGAAAAAGAAAAAGAAAAAGAAAAAGAAAAAGAAAAAGAAAAAGAAAAAGAAAAAAGCAAAGAAAACACGCTGTTACTATTGCTTTACTCTCTCTACTTCTCTTCCTGACTACAGCGGGTAAGGCAGTGAATGTCTGTACGCCTCTACCCTCTCTTTCCTTTTTCATTCTTTTTTTTTTCTTTTTCTTCTATCGATCTTTTTTTTTCTCTCACATTTCCCTTTTTGGAAATCACTCTATGTTGTAGAGTTCGGGGTTTAGTTTAAAAGATATATGGATGTAGTTTTGTGTATAGGCTTTAAATGAAGTTATAAAGATTATAAGTTTCAATTATATTTCACTTCTAGTGTGCTTAGATAAATACTCAAAGCTATTGTGAAGTAAAATAACTTATATCGCTAGTATACTCTTATAAAGATTCTTTCAATATAAAGCTAGTGTGCGATAAAGATTTGGATAATTTAATATTAATATTGTTTTCAACGAAGATATGTCTTATTGAAATAGTGTTTAATATTATGACTTAATAGATAGTGTGTCTTATACAATTAAAATTGAGAAAGACTATTGTTCTATTTAAGATTTGATCAAACAACTTCTAGTGTGTCTTTGTTCTTAGAAATATAAGTTAAGACTAGTGTGAAGATGTGTACTCTTTTGAATAGTGTGCTTAAAAATAATTAAGCTATTGTTTCAACAGAGATTTGTGTGTTTAATCTGATAGTGTGATCTAAGATTATAGACCTATTGTTCAGATCGAAAAGAAAAAAAAAAAAATAAGAATTAAAGAAAAGATAAAAAGAAATAAAAGGAGATATAATATCCACGCGATGTAAGCGCTTTCGAAAGATGTATATGAAAATAAAAGTGAGATAAAAAGTCTGTTGTTTTATTATTGAAATTGTTGGGATATTTATATAAAATGTTGAAACTCAGAATGACGAGGCGTTACATATGCTCCCTCCGAATCTAAGTAAGTCCTCTTACTTTTTGTATACTTGTGGAAGTTGTTGTTTTACTACTTGTTTCTTGACTAATTGATAGATTTGTTGATTTTCGATTTTTCCTTCGTAGGTCTTCATTTTTGAGGATATTTTGATGCTTTTCGGTTTCATTTTTGTTTCGGTTCGGATTGTCTTTGCTAATTTCTTACTTTCTTTGTTTATCATTTGGTTACTAACAGACTTGATTTTTGCTAGGGCTTTGATACGTTTTATTATATTTGCTACAGAGTCTTGTACAAGTGGATCACTAGGCGGGAGGAGGAGGTTTATAGTAGCGGAATTGATTGACAGCTTTGCTAGTTCCTCCAAGGTTATGTCTGGAAACGGTTGATTCAATAAGTCTTGTATTTCTTGAACCATCATGGTTTGATGTTAGATTATTGGAGAACAAGGGAAATATTTTTGGGTTTTTATAAATCTTCAATTTGTTGCCGTGTGTGACTTGATCAAATATTTTCCCTTGTGGCGTTTTCAATCGATATGTTGAGTTGTTGTAGCATTGATGTATGATGTAAGGGCCATCGTATTTATCTTCCATTTTCTGGGACAAATCATTTTGTATTTCACTACGATATCGCAACACCATTTCTCCTAGCATGAAGGGAGGTTTGTCTTTTATGTTTTCTGATTCAATTCGTTTTTGTATCTGTCGTTGTTGCTGTTTTTGTGCAGTAACGATATATTCAGCGGCCTTTTTGTACACAAGTGATTTTTGTTTGATTATTTGTTGAAATCGTTGATGTATCATAAGATCAAACTCTTCTTGATCCTTTGGGACTGATAATTGCGTTTCATAATCCACTTCATTGTCAAATTGTGTTCTAGGCACTCGACCATATACTAAATAGAAAGGTGTGTTCTTGGTACTGGCTTGTACTATACTTCGATACGCAAATAGAAATGATGAGAGATATAAGTGCCAATCACCCTTTTCATCTTGTGGAAGCATTTGGAGTCCTTTGCCTAGCGTTCGGTTGAAACGTTCTACCAACCCGTTACCTTCTGGATGGTATGGTGAAGATCGTAGATGCTTGATAAAATAGACATTACAGATGACATCGATTATTTGATTGACAAAGACCGACCCATTATCTGTTATAACTGTTGATGGCACTCCATGTCGAGTAATGATTTCTTCATAGAAGAACAAACTAATTTCAAGAGAATTTGCTAAAACCAATGGTCGTGCTTCAACCCATTTTGTAAAATAATCGATGGCGACAATGATATATTTGTGATTTGCTCTTGAACTAGATACATGTTTCACATCCATTGAAATCAAATCGAAAGGTTTCACAGGTACTGGAATAGGATGTAATGATTCTCGAACTTGTTCTTTTCCCAAGACCTGACATCTGTTGCATGTATCAATTGCTTCTTTTATGTCGCGTCTCATGTTTGGCCAATAATATTTTTCTGCTATCTTTTGATAAGTGTTTTTAAAGGCGAAATGGCCTCCCATTGGATGATGATGGTATTGTTCAATAGCTTTTTCTGCTTGAGTCTTGTTTAAGACGCGTTTGCCTGATGATCGATGGTACAATTGATTGTGTTTGCGAAAATAGTTTGGATACATTTTCTGAATGGTTTGTTTCATGGTTGTGTCTGTACCAAGTGGATAAGTTAACGTTTGTAAATATTTAGTGATCATGCGAAAAATGTCGTTGTCCATAGATGAGTTTTTGTAGCACCAAGAGTTGATTTATGTATTTTGAAGAAATTGAAAGAAGACAAAAGAAATGGAAAGAGAAAGAAAAATACAAAAGGATATTGATGTGTGAAAATTGTATGTATATATATATATATATATAATTTTTTTTTTTTTTTTTTTTTGAGTTAGTTTTATGACTATTTTTCGGTCGGAAGTAGTTTATAGACTTTACGGTCTTAGTAGCCAAGACGACTTAAGAAATCAGCATTTTTGAGTTCTTTGCCAGGACGGTATACGACTTCAAAATCATATTCATTAAGTATAGTGATCCACCTAGCGATGATGCCTACAGGTTTGTCATTGTTTAGAAGACCCTTTATCGCGGAGTGATCAGAAATGATGGTGAATTTAGAGCCTAAAAGGTAAGGACGAAGTTCCTTCACAGCCCACACGACTCCAAGACATTCTAATTTGGTAATCCCATAATTAGATTCGGCTTTTGTTAGACTTCGACTTAAGTACAGCACGACATGTTCACGACCTTCTTCGTCTTTCTGGCTCAATACAGCTCCTAGTCCTTTTCTGGATGCATCTGTCAGTAAGAAAAATTCTTTGTCAAAATCTGGACGAACTAGGATAGGGGCACTAATGAGGGCAGTTTTCAAAGCGTTGAAAGACTTTTCAGCCTGTTCATCCCATACTTTAGAAGTATTCTTCTTTGTCAGTTCATTGAGTGGTCTCGCAATCGCTGCGTATGATTTTATGAATTTGCGATAGTATCCAGATATCCCAAGAAAACTCTTGACGTCAGTGACAGATTTGCATGGAGGATAATTTTGTATTTTTTCTATCTTCTTTGGATCTGTTTGTAGACCCTCAGAGGTTACGACGTAGCCTAAGAAGTTGAGGCTTTTCTTGAAAAAATGACATTTGGCTGGGTTAAAGGATAAGTTTCCTCGTCTTGCACATTCAAACACTTTTTTGAGGTCTAATAAATGTTGTTCTGGTGTAGGAGAGTAGCAATTCAGATCATCTAGATAAGATACAACGCATTGATACATAATGGTTTGAAAACTCAGATCAATCAATCGTTGGAAGCTTGCGGGACTATTGGTCAAGCCTTGGGCCATTCGAGTGAACATATAATTACCAAATTTTGAACAAAAAGTGGTCTTTTCCATTGATCCATCCTCTTCATTCATAGGAATCATAAAAAACGCATTTTTCATGTCAAGACTGGAGAACCATTTGGAAGACCCTAGACTATCTAGTATGTCATCGATTCTTGGTAGGGGATATGCATCTTTCTTCGTGATTGCATTCAGTTTGCGATAATTGACCACTAATCTATACCCGCCGTCCTTCTTCTTGACCATAATGATGGGAGCTGCCCAGGGACTGGTAGAAGGTTTGATAATACCTAGACGGACATACTTGTCGATCTCTTCTTTAAGTTGTTTAGATTCTTCAGGAGAGATTCGATATGGTCGACTTCGAATAGGTACCTCATTTCCTGTTTGTATACTATGTGTCATCAAATGAGTAGCCTTAGCCTGATTTCCATCATTCCAATCGAAAACATCTTGATATTCACAAAGCAAACGATTAAGTTTGTTGATCACCTCAGTGGGTACATTAGTTTTGTCATCATCAGGAAACATCTTCATCTTTTCTTGAGATAAAACCTCTTGTTGTCCTTTACTGTTACCCAATTGGAGTTCGTCTAGGAAATTACACAAGTCATAATGAAATATTTCATCAATGTCGCTACAACTGGCAATGATGTTGTTTGTTTCAACACGTATAGACTCATCCGTGTGATTAATGATTGTAGTTGTGTATTTTTGTTGTGTAGGGTTTATAATAGCATTGTCGATCAACAAATATGGGCAAAGTGTATCATTTATTTCAACGAATTGATTAATTTTCTTTTGTGGCATGTTCATTCTTAAAGGGACTGATGATTTTGCCGGAATTACCAATGGCTTAGAGTGGACCCTAATGTCATCTTGGTCTCGAGTGAACATGGCACAAAAGTCTTCAGCAAGATGATGGAAGACTTCATCTTCCTCAGTGCTAATGTCGTCATCAACGTTATCATCTTCATCCACTTCATACTCAGGTGCTAGATATTGTAGAATGTTGCTTCCTTTATTCAAGGTGATAGGTTTTGTGTTTCTTGTGACCACAAGAGGGGCTTTGCCTCGCTTCTTCTTGTATTCCACATTGAGACTTGTAAACTCAAAATCAATCTTGGCTTTTGCTCGGATAAGCCAGTTGCTACCCAATACGAGGTCCTTGGGGGTGTTGGGCAACACTTCCATACTTACTGGAATAACAACTCCTCCTACATTGACAGGTACATCATAGACAACACCAAGAGAAGCATATGAAGAGTTGTCACCAATTACGAAGGTGGTTGTAGATGGTGCATCGATTTCGTATCCTAGTCGATCCAACAACGATTTATTGATGATTGCTTTAGATGCTCCACAATCTACTAACGCTTGGATTTCATGATTATTAATTTCAACCAGAGCCAAAGCAGAAATAGCTTCATCTTCACCGATAAAGACATTAAAGTCATTTTGACTTTGACCTTTGATAGCAAATGACTTGATATTGCGCTGGTTCACGTGAGTGAGAAGGCCAGGAACCAGTTTGATCAATTGCCAAAAAGAAATGTCCGCCTTGTTGGTCAGCATGTCTTGTTTAATATCATATTGGGCCTCATTGATTCTTTCTTGCATAGTTTTTCTGTTCTTGACGGGCTTGGGTACTGTTTCCATTGTTTCGTCAACTTGAATGTCTTCCGTTGATTCAGGTATGGTAAATGTAACCTTTGATTTTTCTTTTGGTCTTATTGTATGTTTTGTTTCGGATTGTTTTCTTGATGGATAAGGTTCAGTGCGCGGCTTGGCAGTATGTACATGTTTTTCTGCTGCATTGTATATATCAGGATTTTGATGGGTTTGGGTCGATTGCCTGAAATCAAACGACCTTAATAGTTTTTTGACTCTTCATGTTCATCTTGCATTACATTGTAATGGTTTTTCTCGTAGTTCTTGTTTTCATGATCGCCACGATTTTGTTGTGTGCGGTTGTCATTTCGAGACAGGCTTCCATTGTAACCGGAGCGGTTGTAATTATCAGTATGATTACGTGCATCATTGGACACCCGATTGTTTTGGTTTTGTTGATGAGCGGATTCTTGTGTGTTACTATAGTTTTTATCGTTATACCGATAGTCTCTTGATTGGGATGGATTGTAACCAGAATTATAAGGTTGGTGTTGATTATGATTATAACGATTATTTCTGTCATAGCCATTGTTGCGGTCCCTGTGGTACCCATTGTCTCTGTAGTTGTTATGAGATGAATAATTGTTTTGTCTGTATTTGTAGTAATTTCCGTTTTGTTGGTTCGATCTATGATTGTTCATCTTCTTATCAATCAGCTCTTCCATCATGTGTTTCAAGTCATGGAGGTTGATAGCATTTTCATTAATGACTATGTTGGGCTTGGTTGTGGCAACAACAGAATCTTGGATAGTTTGTACGGGAATATGATTTTGGTTGATCATTCTATTATGATGCTGTTGTACATTATTCTTGTATAAACCTTGTGAATATTTGTAATATTCAGTATGTGTTTCTGCACCTAAGGCTTGACAGTGTTTAAAGTATTCGGGCAATAACCCATATCTGAATCGTCGGTACAAAGCTTGTTCATCTGATATACCAGCTCTAACCGCCATTTCTGAAACACGAACGAAGAAATTCGCAGGAGATTCGTCAGAGCATTGGAATGTTTCTTCGAAAGCTTCCACCTTCTTGATTTGAGACTTTGTGCTTGAAAACTTAGATTCCAATTGTTGTATAACTTCTTCATACTTAAGGTTTGTCAAGTCAGGGTATTTTTTGTTGAATTCGATTCTTGCGATCCCTTTCATTAATGACCGTAAATAAGACAGTTTTTGATAGTCATCCTTTATTTTTCTTGTGCCAAAGAAATCATGTAAGGCTTCACTTAAGTCAGAAAAGTTTTCTTCTTCAGAACCATGGTAGTAATGTAATTTAACAGGACTGTATTCATTGGACGCCAACACAGTGTGTTCGATTTCAATTAATTTTGCAGATGGTCTTCTTTGATTAAAATCATAATCAGTAGGCACCAACTCAGAAGACAAGTTGCTCAGGTTTCCGTTAATGTTCATGGACATTTTTTTTTTTTTGTAAGTTTTTTTTTTTTTTTTTTTTTTTTTTGAGAGGTTATATGTGTGTTTTATGTGATAATCCCCCTGTAATGAGCACCAAATGTAGAGTTCGGGGTTTAGTTTAAAAGATATATGGATGTAGTTTTGTGTATAGGCTTTAAATGAAGTTATAAAGATTATAAGTTTCAATTATATTTCACTTCTAGTGTGCTTAGATAAATACTCAAAGCTATTGTGAAGTAAAATAACTTATATCGCTAGTATACTCTTATAAAGATTCTTTCAATATAAAGCTAGTGTGCGATAAAGATTTGGATAATTTAATATTAATATTGTTTTCAACGAAGATATGTCTTATTGAAATAGTGTTTAATATTATGACTTAATAGATAGTGTGTCTTATACAATTAAAATTGAGAAAGACTATTGTTCTATTTAAGATTTGATCAAACAACTTCTAGTGTGTCTTTGTTCTTAGAAATATAAGTTAAGACTAGTGTGAAGATGTGTACTCTTTTGAATAGTGTGCTTAAAAATAATTAAGCTATTGTTTCAACAGAGATTTGTGTGTTTAATCTGATAGTGTGATCTAAGATTATAGACCTATTGTTCAGATCGAAAAGAAAAAAAAAAAAATAAGAATTAAAGAAAAGATAAAAAGAAATAAAAGGAGATATAATATCCACGCGATGTAAGCGCTTTCGAAAGATGTATATGAAAATAAAAGTGAGATAAAAAGTCTGTTGTTTTATTATTGAAATTGTTGGGATATTTATATAAAATGTTGAAACTCAGAATGACGAGGCGTTACAATGTCTTTACTTTATCCTCTCTTTTTCTTAGTATTAGCTACTTTCCAAGAAGCTTCTTTTTTGCGCATATTTTAATATCACTTATTGAAGTAGCTATTGACTACATGCTTGGCCAGGTGGTCTAAACTTTTTTTTTTTCTTTTTTATCCTTTTGGCCTTTTTTCCAAAAAAGAAGAGAACCTATTTTGCGTGATGAAAAAAGAAAAGAGCGGGGTTGTGTAACACGAAACCTTATTTTGAGCAAAGCCCAGAAAGGAGACCCTTATTTTCTTTTTCCCTTTAACACTCAAGTAAAAAGGGGAAAAAAAGAAAAATGATATACAATGCGTCCAGTGCCTAAATTTACTTTATCTATAATACGCAAGAGAAAATAAGCCCAAACATAGAAGAGTACGCAGCTACAGTGTGTCCTGAAGAGCTTCAGAGAGAGCCACAAAAGTAAAGATATAAAAAATAAAGGGATAAGATGAATGAGCTCATGTTCGCATTTTCACACGCTCTGCAACTGGCTTTTAAAAAGCATTCGTGATTGTTCCCAAAAAAGAAAGGCATTGCAGTTAGGATCGGCAGAAGGAAGAGTGTATCGACTACAGTAGCAGAGTAATGTAAAGAGAGATGGCAATGGTGACAACATAAGAAGAAAATACCTGCAAGAAAGCGACAGTGAAAGAAAAAGAAATGTCTGCTTGTTTGGCAAAGACATGAAAACACTCTTCTCTTCTTGATCTTTCGTTGCTATTGCTTGCATCGATTGGTCGCCAATAGGCTCGTTTGGAAGAATCAGCCCATTTCTTTGACTATGCGATTGATGCAGGCAATAGCAAAGAAAGACCAAGAAGAGACAAAAAATAAAAGCAACAAGAGGCAACAAGACGAAGATAAAGCTGCTTTTTGCAAAGGGTCTTTCTGATAGAAAAATGTTTGAGGAGTGCAAATGATACGATGAAAAGAAAAGAAAAAAAAACACCGCACTAGACTAGTATTGGCTGTGATCTGTGATGATCCAAATAGTAAGAGAGTAAGAGAGTGAGTGTATTCGTTCATCGTGCATATATGCAATGAGGTTCAGCATCTTTATGTGACAGCACTTGCCCTAATTGTCATGCACACTGGACCATAACTGCAAGCTATTGTTGAAGCCTTTTCTTTCTTTCTGTAATCATTTACTCCATTCATAGGCGTTTTTCCCAGTATTGTTTTAATTGATAGATGGCTTTAATATATGTCACCTAGCTGAAAGCCGCGATAAACTATCTCCAGTACTAAAGGACGAACAATGATACTGAAAGAAGGAATGAAGAATTCGTTGAAAGCAAAGGCTTGTTCTCATACATGAGGTGCTAAAATATCTGGATGATCTTTACCAGTATAAGCTGTACTTATCCGAATGAAGCACTAGCACACAGTGTTCTCTTGAGCAGCCATCCAGCTTATTAAACATAGGCTTTTGCTGTAGCCTAGATCTTCGCTTTCTTTTCTCTTTTCTCTTTGCTTTTCCAATCCCATCAAACTAAGTATGTCCCTCCTTTAACTATAATTCATATCGAGGGTTTTTGCAAGTATGCTTACATATATATATAGATAGATATACATTTTATTCTCTTTCTTTTTTATGCTTTCTCTTTCCGAGCAATGTCTAGTATATACGTACCTTGCGCCACTTCTCATCCTGCTTCTCTTGACTTACTGTGTAGGATCTGAAAAAGATAGTCTGAGTCAATCCATCCTCTTGTGTCATATCAAATCTACTCAATCTAGCAGCAAGCAAGCAAATCTTCATCTCATTCCATATCCATAAATGACCATAATATTCTTGCTGTCACAATGTGCTTTATGCCAGGCAAATACACTCGCTTCGTATACACTCTGCATGCCCATTCCTTATTTTTTGTCGTTCTCATCATCCTCTGATATACGGTATAGCTATCCTTCATGCGATAGCTGTCCTTGTTGATTGAGATTATCCATATACATGCTCCAAAAGGCCTGGCTCATCCCTTGGCGATGTATCATGCTGGATCTAAAGAGGGCAAAACAACAATAACCAAAAGGCAAAACCTGGTTGAAAAAGTTGTTGCTGAATACTACACATATCTTGCAGAAGAAGAGTAGCCCAGTCAAAAGAGACATAAATATACCAATACATATACACTTTAGCTTCCAACAGTGCTCTTTTCTTCTTCTTCTTCTTCTTCTTCTTCTTCTTCTTCTTCTTCTTCTTCTTCTTCTTCTTCTCTCCGAGTACAAGTGCTTGTAGATCTGTAACCATCACAATAAAGTAACATATCCGCATGTCGTTCTATATCTGCCTTACGCTCAATCCATTGTAATCCGCCTGCGTGCATCTGCTCTTTACTTTTGTCTCTTGCATTTTACTTCTCATCAACCGTCCCGCATTCTATACCTACATCTCACAAGATCTTCTTCTGTGTCTAGTCGCTATGCGTCATCTAGTATCCAGTATCCAGTATCCAGTGTATTGACTTTTGGCATTCGGTGGTTGGCACTCGACATCTCACGCATCAACACAGCCTGTCCTCTCCTCCTCTGATCGATTCAATTCTCATCGTAACGACATCTTCGACTTGCCCAGGACCCAACTACCTGCTTATCTACTTATTTTCTCTTTGGATTGCGTAGTCTCTGCTTCTAAATTAGCTGGGTGTGCTGAGGTTATGTTTTTTTTTCCTTCTTGCCAACTGGCTATGCGATCAGTAGACTTGCAGCTTCGATTCACAAGTTAAGAAAAAAGAAAAGCAAAAGGAAGAAGCATCTCTTTATCCTAACTCTGTTTTTTTGGTTTGCTGGTTGTTGCATGTTGTTGAAAAGAAAAACAAGAGCTAAAAACGAAGCGGAAGGTGGGGTGAGAAGAAACAAAGACTAAAAAAATAAAAAACAAAGGGTACAAAGAATTCGTCCAGTAGACAAATAGGGTAACTGGTGTAACTACATGACAAAATAAAGGTTGCTGATCTGTCCATCTATCTGTCTGTCTGTCTGTCTGTCTGTCTGTTTGTCTGTCTGTCTGTTTGTTTGTCTTAGAATTGGCCAATGCTTTAAGAGCACTTGCAAGTGGTTGGCTGGAGTCTTGGACAGAGATCACTCATGTTACTATGATCAGATGGCACAAAGAAATAATAATAAGGACAAAGAAAAACTCAGAAAGAGCTTCCTTGTCAAAACTATGGATCTAGATGTCGACACACAGTAGAGGCTGTTTGGGCCAACATGCTGCTATATTATTCTGATTTGGTAATTAGTGGTAGAAAGGTCAAATAGTCATCCATTACTATCAAGTCGCTCAAAACAGCGAGAGATTTCAATAGAGCCCATTCGACTTTTAAGCAGTGAGCTCTCATTTTCGTTGGTATGGAGGGTACATCTGCTCGTTGACATTACGCCCTGTTATCTGACCTATTCTCTTACTTCCAATTAATCTAGCACAGTTTATGACTTTCTGGCACTTTGGCATAGAAAGAGCTCAAAAACTAAATGATCCAATCAAATGATATATGGCCTTTGTCATAACATCGTATGTGCAGTCAATATGCTCTTGGCTCTACTGTCGCATTGCATCGCAGTTGAACTTGGTAAGATAAGATGCTTGCCATAGACTCTATCATGGCTACATCCAGCCAAGACCTGTTGAACCTATGATTTCTCTACAACTGCATGAATCTGGCACTTTTATTTTTATTTTTATTATGATTTTGCTTCATTTCATTGTACAATCTTGTTGTTGTTTCTATCGAATATCTATTTATTTTTTGCTTTTGGCTTGTCTTGTTTAATATTTTCACCCAATAACTCAAGAAGAGTCTCGGCTTTTGTATTGAGAAAGAAAGAGTTGGACAAGAACGTTCAATTACCACAGCCTGCCATTGAGCTATTGTTTTTCTTTTTCCTTTCTTCTTCTTCTTCTTCTTCATCTTCTTCATCTTCTTCATCTTCTTCATCTTCTTCATCTTCTTCATCTTCTTCTTCTTCTTCAAAACCCTAATACCAATGAGGATATCTCACTCGAGTTGGTACCAAAGTAAGAGAACAAAAGACAAACTTTATGTTGCCCATTTTTCAACTGGTTACTTTGCGGCACAAACAGCTCTCTTCCGCTCCTCTTCCTCCTCGCTCCCACCCCTCAACGAGATCAGACAAAAGTATAAACTCCTCTCAGATATACTCCACTGAAATCATGTCTTGTCAATAGGCAACCATCATAGCCTTCATCCAACTATTTTAACAGAAATTCTTGATGCACCATTGATCTCTTACTTGTTGGCATAGGTCAGTTGATTTCTTTCCAATTATTTCTCTTAACATCAAGATATTCAACAGCTGCCAACCTTGTTTTTTTTTCACTCGTATTTTCCTTTTCTGCCTCTGCCTCAGTCTCATAGAATGATGGTTGTTGCTGTAGACTTTTGTAATCAGGCACTTAAAAGACAGTATCCGCAAGATCTCGAAAGCAAGTGTTAGCAAGGCTATGAGGATATAATGATCAATGTTATAGCATCATCATCATCATCGTTTTTTCCTTATCTTTTCTTTCTTTTTTTCTCACAAACACAGAAAAGTAAACAATGCACCATGAAAAAAGCAAGGAAAAAAAAAAGAGAACTTGTCTCGGAAAGGAAATCCAATTAGCAGAAAAAAGCATTTGAGATGCTGACTATTTCTCATGGAAAGAAGACAGAAAAAAACAAAAGGAAAAGAAAAAGACAAAGCAGCTATCTACAGTAGAGAGCGGCTTTAGCAGTACAGTTGTTGTATAAGACATGTAGCTTATGTTTAGTAGAACGATGGGCAAAAATAAAATGAAATAAAAAAGATTAGAGGACAACTTGTGTTAGTGTTATACCGGTTTTGATTTTTTTCTTTTATTTCTCTGATCGATGTGACATCCTATCATGTTGCATCATTCTTCCTCATTTTTATGTTAGGCACAAGGTAATAGAAAAGAAAGGACAAGAAAAGAGATGAGTGATTGATTCTTATGATGCATAGGAAACGTAGTTGTCATGTTGAGCAAAGTCCATGATAAGCGACAATTATTATGAAAAGCCAAAACAAAAAAAAATCGATCCTTTAGGAAGAGGGCGTAATGATCATGCATGAGAAAGAGATTACGCTAAAGGGTGTGAACCAAAAAAAAAAAGGGATCACGCCAATCTCTAAGTTTTGGTTAAAAGAAAAAACGCGCGTTTTGTTCTTTTTTTTTTCTCTTTTCTTTAGTTTCATTTAAACTACAAAGTCATTTATACTACAAAGCCTCTACAGCTGCAAAAAGCTCTTTCGCTCTCTATTCCTTTCTTCACTTGTCATGGTGCTCTCTCATCGTCTGTGTCTTTCTCTTCTCTCAAACAAGCTGCCAGACTAGTCCTCTCTTGTCTACTATGTTATTTTTCGGTATGATAATCATCTTTCCTCTATCAGCTCCATCCTAACTAACCTAAATCCGAAACAACGACTTATAGGTCTCGAACTCTAGTATCTCTCTACTCATCTATCTATCTGTCTGTCTGGCATGCTCAAAGTTATGGGTCTTCCTCTCTGTCTTTCGGTATCTGCGGCATCCGCCAGGGTACCACGCTTCGGCAAAAGGCTACTAGCTGCTCTGGGTCATGAAGGTAGGCTTTAGCCTAACTTGTAGGCCCGTTAGGGGCAGGGTAACAGGGGAGGGAGGACCTGTGCTTTCAAGGCAACTCACACTATGGTCTTTTTCTTTGTTGACTCTCTTTGTCTCTGTCTTGGTCTTCTTTTCTCGTCGTTGTTCTCTTGTTCTATCGTCTGGTCTTTGCCCTTCTTTTCCAGTCACAAGCAAAATAATCCAAAAAAAGTCAGTGTCTATCTGCTTTCTTCTTTCTTTTTCTCTTATTGTTTTTGTTATTCTCTCAAGCAACTCTTCTCTACTATTTTGCATCAATAAAAGCTCTAGTCATTTCACATTACACTTTATCTGATTTATTGAACAAAATTATTCTGTAATTGAGGGTAACTTCTAAAGAAAACAATAAAAATGCAAAGCAATCAAAAGCAATAAACAGCTCTTTACCATCACACAAAACCAAAAGTAAGCTCTGGTACCATACTTTCTTTCGTAAATAATATTTGGATATCTATGGAACACTTTCTTTTTTTTTTTTGCTTTTTGTTGTAAGCCGCTAAAAACATTACTCAAAGGAAAAGTAGAAAAGAAAAGAAAAACCTGGAGTGAGTATGTGAGACTTGATGCAAGATTTACGCTTCTCTTGCTAGACAAAATTCCAATTGATTCAAAGACTCTGCCGAAAGCGATAGCACCTCATTTTAGTTATTCAAACATTCTCTAAAGCATCTCGAGACTGCTTGGAGCTTAGAATCTCTTTGATCGCTTCAAACCAAGAGACTTCAGTTGCTGACATTGTAATTTCTCGTTCTTTTAACTTCCGATTGGAAATGACACAATTTCTAGTTTTGCACATATCATTCTTTCTTTCGCTCTCAATTATGTTGACCATTCCTGGCGCTACAGGAAAGACACAAGCTCTTTTTGACTTCCTTACTAAACTTCAGGTGGACTCGCTTTTATTTGAGACTGACAAGAATACAAAAAGAATAAAATTGGAAAATGGATCAGCAGCAGCAGTAGCAACACCAACTGAACACCTTCAAAATATGATCGAGTTTCCCTTGACACTTCACGACGTAGACATGGCGACTCAAAGTCAATTAGCTACTGAGCTCTCAAAATATGAAGACCAGCGTCTTTTTGCCAACTGCAACTATACTTCGCTTGACGATTCTCAGTTTGCATCGCTACAGATCTTTTCAAAGCAAGATCAGCAGACACCATCGCTTCTTTTAGTAGAAAATGAATGCATTGTCATGCGAAATGAATTTTCGGAGGAAATTACAGAGCACATTGACCATGTAACACATTTGTTGATGGCACTTGTATTTTTAATGCATACCAAATCCATTGTAGCTACTAAAATACAACTCAAGCAGTCTTCACTTGACAACACACCTCTTAGTCTCTACATGGCGTTTGATTACAGCATTGAGTCAAAAAACAAAAGCATGACGCCACTTTTATCTGTAGTGTCCAAGAAACTTGGCTTACCAAAACCTGTCACTCTACTGCGCGATCCGAGTTCACCTCATGCCAGTACCTCTCAATCCACAGCACAGATCAGTTTACCTAGCACAAACACACTGCCTAGAGCATCCTCTGAAACAGCACCTTTATCCGAGCCAACGCCTCCTCCACCTTCAGTTGTGCAAAAACTACCTCCCTTGTCTAGGCCTGTCAGTCTGTTGGATTTTGATCCAACCTCTACAGTATCTTTTCCTTCAGCAGAATTACCTACTCATCATTCCGCTGAAGCTTTTCTTCGCTACCTTCAGCCACCTGTATCGGATACTGTCCTGTCCAATTACGTATCACCTTCCATTGTTGCTGAACTTACACCTTTTCAAACACAAAATGTAGAGTGGATGATGGCTCGTGAAGCACATTATGCAGACGATAAGGGCCTTGTACAACCTAACAATGCTATCTTCGAACACCTTCCTCTTCTTTATGCGGGAAATCATTTGGATAATCAAAAGGGACATTACCTTAATCTGTTGACGGACACGGTCTTGACGGATAGATCAAAGATTAATGAGCTTATCAAACAATCCTTTCGAGGTGGTATATTGGCAGATGAAATGGGCCTAGGGAAAACAATTAGGTAAAGTAGTGGAGTGTGATTTTTAGGGGACGAAGACAATCTGATTTGTCTAAAAATAAAAAAATGAGATTTGTTTTAGTGTATTAGCCCTGATTGCTAAACATAAACTCAATCAACAAGATCCATTTCATCCTCATGAAGACAAAGATCTCTTGGTCTCTCCAGGCACACTAATTATCGCACCAGGACCTATTATCTCTCAATGGTCTTCTGAAATAGAGAAACACGCGCCTGGCCTATCTTATTTTGTCTATCAAGGTCGTCGCGTACATCCTGACATAGACAACGAGGCCTTACTTCAATACGATATTGTCTTGACACATTATGAAGCATTTCGACACGAAATCTACTACACCAAGCCTCTTCCCAAACGACCTCAGCGATCAGGTGTAGCCTATAAACGACAATATCAAATGAGTCCCTTGGTCTCCATTCGTTGGTTTCGCTGTATCTTGGATGAAGCACAGATGATTGATGCTTCCTTAAGTCATGTTTCTGCTGTAGCCAAGTTGATCCCTAGTTGGTACCGTTGGGCTGTCACAGGCACACCACTCAAGGACGATCTCAATAACCTGTACAGTCTTTATGATTTCCTTGAGCTGGAAGATACTCTGACTGCCAGTCGATTTGAGACATTCTGTCAACGCAAGTCGCACTTTTATCCCTTTGCCAAACAGACTATTCGGCGCAACATGAAGTCCAAACTAAAGGATCAAGTCCATATTCCTCATCAATCGCGCCATGTAGTTCATATTCCGTTTTCTACAGTTGAGCAGCATTACTATGAAGATCTTTGGAGAGATTGCCGACAGGAACTTCGGTTGGACTGGTTCGACAGCATTCATTGGACATTACCCGAGAACGCGCATCCAGCCACTGCTCAGACCTATCATGCCCTTAGACTCAAGATGCGACAATGGCTCTTGGCCCTTCGACAAGCCTGTATTCATCCATCGATGATCACCAATGCCTCCATGCGACTAGGTTATCAACCATCAGGTTACAACAAGAAGGCACAATCCATGGATCAGGTCTTGGATTACATGCATCAATCGGCTGAAGAGCAGTTGGATGGCAACCAGCATGCCTATTATCTTCAACAGTTGAAAAAAGGTGGCATGTACGAATGCCTTCAGTCATGGCAAGAGGCCATCGATCTCTATCTGACGCATTTGGTGCCTGTAGAGCAACTGGTGAACCATTATCAGACGCACAAACTCAGTCTGTCTGAACAAGAAAAGAACTCGAGTACACGTCGTGTGTATCGATGGCAGATGTTGCTTCATCGATACTACTTTTATGCTGCAGGCGTATACCACGTATTGGAGAGAAAAGACCAAGAAGAGATCTATTACGATAAGGCCAGTCAACTACGTCGGTCTTTGATGGAGAGCTATACTTCCAAAGTGTTTGAATTGATGCATGAGCTGGAAAAGACAGCGGATCATGTAGGTCTTAAGGAAGAGTATCTGTTGGGTGCGCGTACATTGGATATGGGCTTGTTGGACGCTATTGAATACGAAGACGATCATCTCAATGACAGTGATCATGAAGATGCACAATCTGACGACTCCTTTCAACTCAGGAATCAAAGAGCATCGGATCTCAACATGTTGGAGAACGTCAAGGGGTTAGGTGATGTATTAGATTGCCAGTTGAGGAAGATTGTGTACATCAGAGAGCAGATGATGCCCTTGTTGAAGAAGTCGTTGGTTGACAACCAAAATGAGACAGATGAAGTGACAGGCGATGAGTATGAGAGGTCGTTGAATGAACAAGAGATGTGCCAAGTCTACCTCTCTGCCTATCAAAACCTGTTGGAGGATCGACGATTTATTGTCAAGGGAACCACAGTCAATGCGCATGAAACGATGCCTGTAGAAGGTTTGTCGCATATGAGTACTGAAGCCAAGTCGGTTGAGCAGGTGGAGAAGGCCTATCGACATCAGTTGAAGCAACCTGGATTTGAGATTGAATGTATCAAAGATGTGGAAAGTGAACTTAGGGCTTTAAAACAGCGCATTCATAAGGATCCCAATCATTTGGAGCTCTATAGACTGATTGATGTTGAACATCAGCATCTTGTATCTCATTTGCCCTATCAGCATAAACTGATGGATGCTTTAGAAAAGTATACTTATATTTACAGCTATTCTAAAAGGCGTGACAGTATAACTGACACCATGTTTCTATTAGTGATTTCAAGCGATTGAATCAACTGTTTAATAGTCGAGTTGCTTATTACAAGTATCTCCAAACGATCTCTGATACATTAACTGTAAGCTTCAATTGTGGCCTTAAGCTCATCTTATACTCATGCATTGACTGATAGGAATGGTCTCATCCTTCTCCTCAAGCTGAAATTGAGAGATTGAATATTGCCTTGGAAAAGCTAGAAGAGAAGATAGCTCAGGGCAAATCAAGGACATTGTATTTTAAAGCATTGCTTGAAGAACAAGAAGCACTCAATAAGACACCTAAAGAGTGTCTCATCTGTCAAGAATCGTTTGAGAAAGGTCTCATTACCTACTGTGGTCATATATGTTGCCATGACTGTGGTATGAGATGGTTCAAGACAAGTCAACGATGCCATACCTGCAATTCTCCTGTACGCGCTAATGAATGGTATACAATATGTAAACACTGATAACCCTATTCTCTTGTCAGTCTATAGACTAATCCTCAATTCTATAGCCTACAAACGAACCGAGATGCGTAATAAGGATATGATCACAAAGCCACAAGAAACTGTCCCAACTGATCTGATGAAAGAAATTGAGAAACAATGCATCATTGAAGGTCAAGGTGCTAAACTAGATGCCATTATACGCCATATCAAATACATCAAGACAATGAGCAATGGAAAGTGTGTTGTCTTTTCTCAGTGGGCCAAAGTGCTTGATATGTTGAAACAGGGGCTCAAGGCCAATGACATCAAATTCTTGAGTTTGAACACAGGTGCTGCACTTAACCGAAACAATGTGACCAAATTTCAAAATGACCCGGATATCAATGTCATTCTGCTTCATGCTCGCAGTCAGTCCAGTGGTCTTACACTCGTTGCTGCCCAGACTGTCTTTATTATCGAGCCTGTCCTGAATGAGGCCATGGAGAAACAGGCTATTAATCGTATTCATCGTATTGGTCAGACGAAAGAAACCAGTGTATTTTGGTATATTGTGCAGGACACGATTGAAGAGCGTATTCAGGCTATCCATGATGTGAAACGACAGACAGAACCAGAGACGACTCAGGTACTATCTACCATGGCAGATGGTGGGGGTGAATTTGTAAGTAATGATGATATTCAACGCTGCTTCACAGGTGATCCCAATTTTGTATAAAATAAACGTTTATTCGAAATCCACTTCAAATAATACTTCTCTTTCAGCTCTGACTGGGCCAGCAGGTACTAAATCCCACAGTTGATTCAAATTATGACCCAGCTTTTTATGGTACAAAATTAGGCGTGTACCATCTGCTGTTTGATTACCACGTATATCCAATACCATGTGGGGATCTGCTAATGGGTAGATAAAGCCCTCATCGTATCCCCAACGTTGATTCTGAGCTTCTTCTGTTAGTTTTCTGTCGTATTGACAGATCCAGGCATCCTGTACAAGAGGTCCTCCTCTAACATCTAATACTTTGCCAGAGTGTTTGTTGACAATAAATCCGTCCTGAGTGAATCATGAGTTATCTATAGTGTTTGATATTCTTTTTTTTTTTACCTGATAATACCAAAGTTGATTGTCTCTATCGTCATTATGCTTGGGTGGCCATATTAATATTTTGGCATCGTTCTAACTCTATAGGTTAACATATTAAACTATTGCTTTGGTTCCTCAGTAAGAAAAAGAAGGAAAGGGTTCTCTATTTACTTTGACAGAGGCACCATCCACTAGAGACAAGTTAGCATTGAGAAAAGAAGTGAATTGTGCTCTCGTTTACCGTCTATCACTTTGCCACAACTATGAGATTTGATATAGAAATAGCCAGAAGGAAATTCGTCCATTGTGTTTACTGACTACGCAATAAGGTGAATAATAAAATAAAAGGTGAAAGGAAAAAGAGTGAAAGGAAGATACATCTGATAAAGAGAAAGAAAAATTCGGGAATTCAATTGTTTCATAAATACACACCCCCACCTTCTTGGTTGCACCCCCCCCCCCTCCCTCTCTCAAGTTAGCCTTTCTCTCTTATTTTTTTCTCAAGAAAATCTAGAATGAATAGAGCATTTCAACTTATCAAATCACCTCTTACTCAACAGATCCGACAAGCCCATGGAGGTGTAAAAGATCCTTTGCGATTACGTACAGTCCAATACTCTCCAGAGACATCAGCCAAACTGTTGTCAGCCATCCGTCGATCGAGTCCGCCAGCTGTCTGGAAAGCATATATGGAATTGAACGATGCCAACCAACTGAACAAACTACCTGCTGAATACCATGCCATGACATTGCAATCCTTCCAGATCAAGCGACTTCCTACTTATACACCAGAAGAAATCAAGTTTTACCGTTCTTGCATGTTGCACATCTTGGAAACCATGAAGAGTTGTGGCCATCCACCCGATGTACGTGACTACAATATCCTGCTTGATTTCTATGGTCGAACCAAAGACTGGACATCAGCTCAGTCATTATGGTCTGAGATCAAGACACCTACGATCTACAGTTACAACCATTATCTACATGCAGCTGTTCAATGCAAAAAATACGAAGAAGCCTTTCGCATCTTTAGACAGCTGAAAGAGTCACCCATTGAACCTAATGAAGTGACTTACAATACCATGATTGATCTCTATGGTCGTCTAGGCCAAATTCAAAAAGCAGATGAAATCTTCATGACACACTTTTCACCTCAATCTCAAAAGCCAGCCAAGTCATTCCTCTCGCTCTTAAACCCAACACAATCATCTGATGACACACATTCCTATGCTGCTGCTGTAGCTCCCCTTGCGCGTCAGATAAGCACCCAAAGCGATTCATTGACACCTTCAATCGACACCTTTAAAGCATTGATTGGGGTTCATGGTCGTAAAAAGAACACAGCTGGTCTGCACCATATCTATAGTAAAATGATGCCAAAGCACAATGTGACTCCTGATATTCGCATCTACAATGCCTTGATTGAATGGTATTGTTATAGTGATGATGTAGAATCTGCCCGTAAGGTGATTGTGGATATGGAAAAACAAGCGATAAAACCCAATGTGGTTACCTTCAACCATCTTTTCCGTCATGAAGCATTAAAACGCAATCGACCCAAGGTAGCAGAGGCATTGGTAGACTATATGAAGCAAGAGTACAGTATTCAACCTCTTCCCAGTATGTATCGTACTCTGATCCGTATTCACAATAAGCATAACCGTGAAGATGAAGCCAAACGACTCTATGGAGACTATATCCTATTAAAGACAAACACTACACCCACCACTCAAAAGACACCATCTCATGCTTAAATTTAGATTTACCTTATAATTCCTTACATTCCCTCTCTCTCTCTCTGTTTTTCTCAAGCGAAAATAAATATGTGATTTTATTGTTAATATAGGGGTATAAGGGAAGGGTATCATTCTTTTTGTATTTAAAGAATAGTGGTAATAGTAGAATAAGAGCCTATGATCACAATTAAAATATGAATTAATGCCCATAAGAATGGAATCCAGGTTGACATGACAAAGAAGCCTGAATTATAGATAAAAGCAAGGGCCACACCTTCTCGGCAGGTTAGTATCGCACTACATTATCTTCCATTCAACTTTACCTATAATACTGCCAGTAACAAAGGAAGCAATACAACCACCCAATACAAAGATAAATGGTATCACAATCAAGATATACCATTTAAGCGTACGGGATTTAGCCAACATAAGAAATGCCCAGATACCTGCTGGGAGATAAATCACTAATGAGAAAAAAAGACACCAGACAGTAGTAAAGCGCCAGATATCTTGTGGTAGATAATGTGATTAAAATCAGTTTTATTGTTTTCACCTTTTCTTTTTTTTTTACCATTTAAATAATACAGTGAATGTGATATATCAGCCACTAAATTAAGAATATCAAAGCCTGGTTCAAATGGCCAATAGAGTGAAGGCCAATCAGGAGCATTTCGATATCCATAAGGTAATCGAAATGAAGTAGACATAAGGGAATATTAGTAAGAATAGAAGAGAGGAAAAAGTATAAAAAGAAAGGGAAAAAAAAATAGAAAATATAAGAGTTCGAACCTGAGATTAAAATAATGCCGGAGATTGAATGGATGATCAAAAGAAAAGCTTTCCGAAACTGTCAACTCGCCATAAAATCTTGAGGGAATAAATCACTCATCTTTCTATCTGATGCAATGAGCGTATTTAGGTTCTTTGTGCTTTGTTTGATCATACCGAATTTTAGTCTATAAAGAAGACTAAATGTATGACTACAATAAGCTTTATTGTCATTAGGAGAAGGTCATTGGCCGATCTTCAACATTTAGACTGTAAAGGGTCCTTCCAACCTATCTCAAGTGTATGTCTTAGAATGAATTGTCTCTGCCATCTGCCACAATTCCCCGAGAATAATGGCTTGAATGTACATTGTTCTTCTTTGTAGGCAAATAGTCCGGAGACCGAAAAGAGTCATGCATTATTTTTATTTCTTTTTGGAGAAGGATTCCAGCCTATTACATCACAGTTTAGATTAACTTGTCAAACATAAAATAAAGCAAATCACCCCCCTTCCCCTTCCCTATTTTAATTTCTTTTCTTTTTCTTTTTTTTTTTTTTTTGCTATTTTTCATCATCATGACAAACCTCGATATAAAAGTGAAGCTAGGCAATACATTGGCTACTGCCTTATTGATCGGTGCTCAAGGATTTAGTTATTCAAGCTGGTAAAAAAAATTAAGAAATTGGAATCAAACTACTTTGTAGCTTAAATCAGCTTTGTTTCAGGTTCCTAAGACATTCCTATGAATTTGGTCCAAAGGATTTTGTGATTGTTTTAAACGGTGCTCTGCAACTACTTTTGATAGGCTTCACTATCTATCAATATCTTCCAAGTGCACCTAGAGGTAAGCTTAGATAGTCGAGAGGGTTTCAATGACTATTAAGAGTGTGTGTTTCTTATGCTTTCCGATAGATGTGTATGAAGCTATTGGCTACTGGTATTTGTTGGCCGCAGTGATCAACAGTGGTACTTCTCTTTTATGGGTAAAGTAAATTACAGAATAACGAGAGAAAGACACTAACCATGATTGTTGCTAGGCTTTCTATCTTAATGTCTTTGCTTTTGTTGGTTTACTTTGGCAATTGGCAACACTTGTCTTTATTTATCATCAACTCAAAGATTATCCTCCTCGTAACGGTACTGACCATGCCTTCGTGAACGCACCTTTCTCTGTCTACACTGCCTATTCTTTCTTTCTTGTTCTCTGGCAAGTGTCTCAATTCAGTGATTCCACCAAGCATAATGGCATTGTAATGTAATTCTATCTTATGTAACCAGCCTATTTAACTCACCTATGATTTCATCATCAGATTCATACACTCATTTTAGTGGCTATTGGTTTTGTGGCACTTCACTTAGTCGATTACTCGCATAGAAAGGACTGGGTTTATGCTTTGACAACTGCATGGTAAGCTTAATGGAATAAGAGAGGATAAAAATATGTTACTCATACCCAATCTTAGGATCTTATTGGGTGCTGCTGTTTTCCTTACAAGCACAGCTCATACCACCGCTCTGATTGTTGTAGGCATTCTAATCAGTGCTGTTGCCAGAACATTGATTCCAAACTGGTTAGATCGTATCAACAGACGTTTCAGCTCTTGGGCTAACAGATTAGGCGAGAGAACACCTCTTCTTTCTTCACACTAAGCCACTATAGGAGACACGGTGTGGGAAATCGATTGAATGTACGACACTCGCTCTTTTAAAAAATAAATCTTTTTTTTTTAAGGCTACACATAAAAACGAAATAGAGTGTGTTCTGACATATCCTAACTTTGTTACGTGTCTCTCTTTTTCTTTTCTTTATTTGAATTCTACCAAAAAAAAAATGCAACGTTTACCAGAGAATGTTATCACTCGAATTGCCTATTTCTCATCTATAAAAGACGCTCTTGCTCTTGGTTCTTGCTCAAGGCATTGCTACTATTCTATCATAGACAATGAAGCATTCTGGAGAAGGTAAACAAAGAATTGTGTATCATAAAAGCATAACTCATGCTTCTTATATAGTAAATCACTTAAAGATTTTGGCAATATCTTTCGATTATACCAGATTTTCATTACCTCTACTGGACTTGAATTGCCAAGTGACATTGCTGATAAATTTGCCAAAAGACCCACTGACTGGCATGCTTATTATGTTCAGAAGCACACATCATTTCAAAAAGTAGATCATGACACATTGCTGGATCAATGCGATAGAGAATACATGGAAGCACAACGACATTTGACTACATTTCAGGATGATATCAACTATTCTGTCTTGACACAAGTTGCCTCTAAAATGTTTTGGATATTAGGTAGGATGCAGGAAAGAAAAAAAAATAGAGTGTGTATTTCTAACGGTTCTTATAATAGATACACTACCTGTCTATGCTGGTTGTTATTTCATTCTAAGTTACATTCTGTATTTCATGAAACGATTTGAAGATGCACTTGATATTCTGGATATGGGGCGCAATGCGGATCCTTCATTTACACAGTTCAATGGTAAGTTGCAAGTGAGGATTAGAGGAGAGTTTGACTGATAAAGTCAATTATAGAGCTTGAAAGAGAAATCATTGACAGCATGCAGAATGAAGAACGAAAGTTTACAGATGTTCCACTTCTTATCAATGAAAATCTTTCGCCTGAACTGATTGCTGTCTTACTCGAGATATTTCATCGGTTTGATAAGGATAAGGACAACTGTCTGAATTTTGAGGAACTGGATCGTTTCGTGTTCTCCACCAATGGTCAACATCCGCCTCATTCATTTCTGCAACAGTTTGGACAGCGATTTGGATCAAATGAACATGGATGGTTAACAAAAGAAGGATTTTTGGTAAGAACAAAACAAATAAGGTAAACTTGATAGGCTGAACATGATTATTTCCATATCAGGCATTCTATTTGGAGCAAACACTAGATGATGTACACGAAACAAGAAAGGACATTCGTGCTCATGGTTACGATTGTAGTAGACTGAAGAAGAAGACAACATAATATATATATATCATTTATACTCGATACCATAAAAAACAGATTATTTCATTGTGAAGACACATATATTAAAAGATATTATTATACGACTCTATGCTCTTTTTTACGTTTTTCAAGTACCGGGCTATAGGACAATGGATCGGATGGTGGTACAAGAGGTAGATTGGTGGATTCGTCTGCTTGACGAAGTGCTTGGTCAAGTGAGCGAAAGACTTCATCATCAATATAATAAGCCTGAAATAGCCTTTCAAGCAAATGAACCTTTTCTTCCACCATGGACAACCTCAGATCGGCTATCTGATTATTTGATGAAGGGGAACTGTCAGGAGGAAACAAGAGAGAGTCTTGTCCAACACGACTACTTCTGGATCGAGGGGGTACGATGACAGGTAAAGACAATGTACTCTTACGCTTTGAGCTTGTATAGAAATTAGTATGAAGTCCATTCATAAGAGAAAGACGGAAGTGACCAAAAGACCAACGATGCAAATAACCCCAAGGGGATTGAGGACGATAGCCAAACAGACAGGTCTGTAAACTAAACAACAGACCAAACAGACCACCCAGGATACCGATGGCATTGATCACCGCAAACGATTTTTGTTCATGAATGACCTTGGTTTGATCATGGCTGGGCAAGACATGCAGTGATCCAAAGGGTTGTCTTTGTAATACAGAGGATTCGTAACTAAAAGCATGCGTTTCAGACTGTATCATGGTCTGGATTTGATGGCGGGTAGTGAAAGAGGGTGCGATGCCGACATAGTTCCATGTTTTGTTCTCAAGGAATTCATGTCGAATAAGCTCATAACTCACTGTGCTCATGACTTGTGTGTTGAGATGATGGACAGGTTCTGTCTGTGCCTCTTGACGAGCGAGTCGGTTGCTCAATATCAGTTGAAGTTCGTGTTGTTGTGACCCTTGTTGAGTTAGGTTTTGAGTATAATAGTAATCAAATTTGAGAAAAGTGCCGTTTGCTTCTGAGGAAGATTGTCCTAACTGAAAATCAGAGGGAGGTTGAAAGGTAGTACAGGTGAGTTGAATGCCACCCTTGTTGGTTTCAGTAGGCAGCTGTTGTAGATAATTAGAACATGAGATGCCAATATCAGTAGAGCATCGAATGAATGGTGGATCTGCTTGGTTCCATTCTTCAAAACAAAATTTGATATCTATTAAAGGAATCGATGTTTTAGTTTTTTTTTTCATTTTGTTCATCATCTCAGTTTACCTGGTGCGTCTACTGCAGCTTGTTTGCTAGACACAAAAAAGACTTGGTCTATAGCTGGACTATCTATGATTTGCCTGACAAACACATAAATTAGATAGGCAAAGAACCCAAGAAAAATGGACTTGAGTAAAAGTCGAGTTGCTTCTGCCCATTTTGGCTCTCCTATTCTTTATGTTTTGAGAGAGAAAGACAATCAATGATCATGTTCTTTTTTTTTTCTTTTTGTTTTAGACTACCTGGGTTTCCAAAATCGTCTCTTCACTCCTTCACATGCATGAATAATCTTGAGATTAAATTTGTAGAATCCAATGATACAGACACCAAAGATGTAAGCCAACAAAAATCCAGATAAAACACTGCTCACAATGATCCATTTAATACTGCTTGGGCTATTTGTATCAATTTGTTTATCAAGGACCCTGTCCGAACTTATTGTTGTGTTTTGCTTATGTTCCCAGCTCTCAATTTCTGTGTCAAACACATGAAGGGAATGATAAGTTGTGTAGTAGTTCTCGCCTAAAGTACAAAACGTTAGGTAACTGAGCGAGATAGACTGGACTTCCCACTTTCTCTCCTAATTGACAAACCTAGACCATAAACAATTTTTGAGTTGTTTTCAATAAACAGGATGCCGTGTGACTGAGGATAGGGCTGGTAAGGAGATTGAGAAGGTATTCGCCATGTCCAACTGTTTGTATCTAAAATGGCTGACATTTGATTTCTGTCTTCTAAACTGCTTCCTATGTAGGATTGAAATGGAGACATCTTTTGGTTCTGACCTACAAAAAAAACAGTTATTACTATTCCTTTTGTCTCTATGTAGTTGAACAATACCTCCACATATAAATATATCGTTTTTATCGTCTAGGAAAAAAAAGAGAGATAAAAAATAAGAGGCAATTCTTATCACTTTTCAAACTACATACTTGCTACAATAGCACTATGGAAAACTCTAGCGCTAGGTAAATCTCCTTTTGTTTGATTCGGTTGCATCCAAATGGAAGTATTGGTATTAAACACATCAATCGTTCCCATTTCAATCAAACCCAAGTCTATGTTCTTTCGCATCTCATAGTCGTGATCATTCAAAAGAAGATCAAGGCAACGATAGCCCCCAATCACAACCAATCGTCCATCACTACATAGAAAGAAACAATGTTAGAAACACAACAGGTATTTCCTTTCTCTTTACTTTAAGAAGTTTTTTTTTTCTTTTTTACCTTAACATACTTGAAGTATGACCACATCGATTTGTTTGAGGAGCACGAAGTTTTGTCCATTCGCTCTTTTGAATGGAATACATCCAGAAATCTTTCTGAATCGAAACATCATTAACACCTCCTAACAAATAAACGTGCTGTTGACTAGGCAATGACAGGGTTAACGAAGTTTCTTGTCTGTATAGAGGAACTTTCGAGTTTGGCTTTGTTGCGACAGGTGATAGAGTTGCATTAGGCGTCAATTGCAACAGACTAAACGGCTGATTGAGGGATAAGCCGGCTGTTTTGTTGGTTAAGAAGATACTCTTGTTCTTGGTAGACCAATTTTTTATGAAAACAAGGATTCGATTGGATTCTTCAAGCGAAATAACAGGTGTATATGAGAAGCTAAGCTCTTTAGCTATCTTATTGGTAAAGTTTACATAATGAAATTGAGTGAAGGCTGAAGCACTGTATTGTATATCTTTTGCTTCAGCAGACCAAATTTTGCTTTCATTGCCATTATTCAACAATCGTCTGCTTCCACGCTTTCCAAATAAGTAGAGTGTATTGTTGAGTACTGCTGAAGAGACGCCGTAATGAAAATAAGTCAAAGAAGAGTCTTTGTTCATCTTTAGACACTTTGAAAAGAAAAGCAGAAAAGAAAAGAAACTTGATGCGAAAACAGCAACAAAAATAAGCACTGATAAACCAAGATATGCATAGTTGAAAGGTGACACTCAAAAAAGACTTAAGCATAGCTTACAATCGCAACTTTAAGCTTGTTTTTAATATGTTTAATTCAATATCGTGTAGAGGCGTTTTGTATGTGCATGAATTATGCATCTTAAGCTTATTACATATTTTAAACCTGAAACTGCATATGATTGTTTTAATTGTCATTTATTGCTTGATTTGTCTGACAAAATAACAGTATAAAGATAGGTATATAATTTTAAGTCTAATGACTATAACTTGTACACTTTTCCTGTTTTTGCAATACTCTCTGCAATTCCAATTTTAAAATTTCTAAATTGGTACACTAAATAAAACGATCGAAAGAACGGACCACCCAAAAAGATACGTGAGCTATCTGAGCCACCTGCAATAGCAGTATAACAACCTTTGGCTTTTGAGCGTTGCTCTAAGCGGTAGATGAATTGCTCTGGTGGGATTTCTGCATGAACGCCATCATCAAAACGAAAAACAAGATTTGGTGCAGTGAGATAGGCAGAACAAGAAATTGTATAGATATTGAGGTTTTCATCATAAACAGCACCTAATGCAGTATTCATCTTCTCCGCAATGTCTTCTGGTACAGTTAACATAGGGCTGCTTGAATAGATTTTGCCGTAGGCATTCGAATCTAAGTCGAAAGAAAAAGAAGTATTGCCAGCTGTTCTATTGCTATACTGGAAGTCTATGCCTAGAATAGGAACATTCCAGAATGGTGATCGTAAGCCGCGCATAGGAGTTAACGATAAGTCATAAATAGGGTCGAAATAAAGAGATTTATCTACGCCTATAATTTATGATACAGCAACATAAATCTTGGTCTAGATGATATGGTCTGTTTTTATAGCTTACCTACGATCCAAGCAAATGATTCAAAAAGTTCACTTCGTACAAGAGCTCGCTTTCGAAAATTTTCTGAGCCTGATGATATATAGCCAGTTGAAAATCGGTCATCACCAACTATAATATGTAAGACAAATAAGTGGTCAAGAGAAAATATATATAGACCATTGTCCCTTTGAAAGAACAACAATAGTACCTGCACGTTTGTTCTTGAAAATATTTGATATCAAAGGAAGAGCATTTCTGTCTATACTCAGCCCTGTTTTGACCCAGTCGATACTTCCAAAGCCTCCCATTCCAATCCTTGCGTCTTTTTTTTTGTTGAAACATACAGAATTCATTTAGTCGAATAGCTTTCAAAATCATTAAATTTATGTTTTACATTACTTGCAGGAGGTAAATAACCTTTGGGATAATCTATTTCAAATGCTTCACCTATTAAATGAGGTGGAAGTGAGAAACCACCAAATGTCAAGACATCCTACCAAAGTGTTAACGGATGAATTCTTTCATGTAAGATCTCCCTTTTTCTTACTAATTCAGGCTTAATTCGAACGTGGGTTCCATCAATATATGACAGATCAACAAAAAAAGGAAATTTTAGATTCGTGTATGATTCTCTTGAATGGAACTTTCGATCGTCAAAAGAATTTAGACAGGCTCTTGACCGGCATTGATCTGAAGCAACCCAACTGATGGGCGAAGCTGTATCAAAGACGCCTGTAAATTCTTGAGAGGGAGTACCTATTTTCAAAATGATTTTTGTTTTTTGAAAAGAAATGTTATTCAATTGATTCGAGTAACAAGACAACAAGATATTATATGATTTCTAGCTTGCCTAACTTGAATGAAATTGTGGGCTATAATACTTTTAGTCTTCCCATAGATGCTTTTTTTTTTTGGTTTTTTGGTCTAAGAAAACCATGTACTTACAACACCCTGAATGTATGTCAAAGGCAATTTTAGTGGTTTTTTCCCAAAATCAGGAAACTTCATAATTTCATCTTCGATAGTCAAAACCTTTGGCAGAGAAATAGCTTGAATTTCAATTGAACATAAGTCAAAGAGAATAATAAAAAGCGGAAGCAAGACCTTTTTCATCGTTTACTAGATTAAAAAATGTCAAAAGCAAAGAAAAATAAGAAGACGCAAACAGATAATGACAGAGTTTATTTCTGTTGATCTTAAGGGGAGGTCTTAATGGCAGAGTAAGGAGAGTTTGTTCTATTTATTTATTTTTCAGATATGTATGAAAGGTTATTTGGGTATTCTTATTTTTTTGGAGCAAGCGGCCTATTGCTTCTTCCTTATAAAAAGAAATTTCAAATAAGCAGAAAGAATTGTTTTAGTTTTGTTTGATAGCTTGCTTTTATGTAAGAATTCATGATAAAAAAGATGACCGTCTTGTTATTTTTATATCAAAGTAGATCCTTATATGGGTACTTGTATTAAACTTTAATTAAGCACTCAAAATCGGCAAGGACTCAAGACTAGGTACTGGACATAAAATGCAGCAACATCAAACATGTTGACTAGTGCACTGGCTTGTTCCTTGGCTACTCAAATTATCAATTGCTTGTCGAAAATATTTTGTTAATAGTGTTGATTTTGCGAGTTGGATACAGGTACGAGTAACTTGAGGTCTTTAAAACTTGCCACTACACAATACATATGGAAATCTACAAAACCAACTGAGCATACTTTGCGCTATGGTGGTCTGTATGGCTGTACTAAAACCTGGAGGAGTATACCTTTTTAAGATGCCCTATTTCAAAGCATCGGTGCTAGAGCAGGAGCAATAAGAGCTCCTGATTGAGCGCGCAGTTTAGTTTTGCCATGAAAAAGAAACTTTCAAGTTGATTTGTGCCTCAAATCAATTTAGACTGACTGTAAAAGCATGCGTATGAATAGAATAGACTTTTACAAATTTATCTATCTATGAAATTTAGTTTTAAGTCTGAAATACAGAGAAAAATGCTTCTTGCATCATCCAGGTCAACATGATATACAGTGGATATTTGATTATACGAACAGTTTGTGTTGCGCCTGAACCTCTCTTTTGACAAGGAGAATCAACTCGAATAAGTGTGTTGCAGTGCCTACTTGACTTCTTTTATTTTAACTGAAATCTGCTAGGACCTAACCGTAAATAAATCGAAGAATTTTGAGACGAACAACTGAACAAGAGGGCCGTAAGAAGCTCAATTGAAAGGACAAACCTGCTATGAAATTATACTCATGCATCAAATATCGAAGGGGGTTTTGGAACTTGAAGATACATTATTTGCATTTACATACTGAAATAGTTGATTTTGTCAGAAGATAAGTTATGCTGCGAGAAAAAGCAAGCTTGGACCCAAGAGAAACCTCGCTTGTGAATGACACTCGACTAAAAGCTACTATAAGCTGTCAGTTTTTAAAGATTTAAGTTACGCTTCATCATTGGAGTTCAGCCAAAAAAAAAAGATGGCTTCAGTGTAAAATCTCACTTACTTTCTATCTATTTTTCTTAACTTCATTCATACAAAATGCAACAGTATTGCTTGCAGAGCACTTTTGAGGGATGCTTAGGCTTAATAGGCTGTTTGAGAGTGATGAAACACAAACGCAAGCTTAATAGTAGCCGTTTTGTATCAATGTGTCATTACCCATGAGGATTATGGCTTTTACAATGAGCACGACTTTTAACTGAACAGTATCTTAGTGCTTGAGGTAGATTTCAATTAGATTGTTAGGCATTTAAGTTAAGTACGGTTCTTAGACCAAACACATCATTGTAACGACACTGAATTGTATAGAGAGAAAGACGTTGCTAATCTTAATTGATAGTGTCGCAAACTTTCTCCCAACATTTTTCATTTGATTTGAGCTGTGGTTGTTGAAGACTTTGGTGTAGTGCTAGGATTTTCTTGCATTTAGACCATACACATACCAAGTAGCCACAGCCCTTAAAGATCAGGAAACAATAATTGGTTGTGACTTGCCATTCAAGCACTTTGCAAAATTAAGCCCTAATGCTGTCTATCAAAAAATTTTGTTGTGCAAAAATCAAAAAAAAAATTACTTTTTGAACTGTATTAACTCCATGCCACCAAAGAAGTCTTCGCAAAAGATCTCAAACAAAACTGCTGCAAAGACAGCCAACAAAGCAGCCAACAAGTCAGCTCACAAAAAGCAAAACAAAAAGAGCAATGGCACTTCAGCAGACACTAATATGATCAGCACAAAGAAGAAGGAGCAAAAGGTAAGAGATCTAATTTACGATCTAACCTTGTTCCATGTTGACACCTTCATTAGATACCCCAATATGTTAGCGTACCTGAAAACGATGAAGATGTTGATGTTTCAGACGAAGATCTTGAATTCTTTGCTGACAATAAAGGATTTACTTCCTTCTTGACAAATTTGGATAGCAAAGAAATCACAAAGTGAGTTTTCTTTGACCTTGCATCTTTTTTATCCATACTGACTTTCTTTGAATAGGAACCCTGTAAAGCAAAAGAAAGACAAAGTAAAGAAGCAGCCTAAGCAGAAAGAGCCTGAGGGTTTAGATAGTTCAGACGAAGACGATATGAATTCTGATGATGATTTGGATAACTTTGAGGAAATGGATTCAGATGAAGAAATGGCCTTATTGAATCAACAATTTGAAGAGGAAGAAGAGTTCGAAAGTGAAGAAGAGGAACAAACACCTAAAAAGAAGACACAGAAGACTATTAGAAAGGAAGGCAATGCATCTGATGAAGAGATGGATTATGAAACAAAACCTCGAAAAGTAGCCAGCGAATGGACCCGTAAAGATTATCATACAAAACTACCTATCAAGTTGCCTAGTGGTAAAATCAGCCAACGTGATAACGAACCAGAGACAGAGTCTGAAGACGAAGTGATGGAAGAAGCACCTGTGGAGGAGGAAGTGGAACCTGTAAAAGAAGAGGAGGAAGAAGAAACAGAAGAAGTCAAATTGAGTAAAAAGCAGTATTTACTTCAAAAGAAAGAGCAGTTGGCTACTGTTGCCAATGAGATTCAGGGTGATCCCGAAGAAAACATTGATCAGCTCAAAAAGCTTAGATCCATTGCTCATGACGAAAACGTTATTGTCAAGAAACTTGGTCTACTTACTCAACTGGCTGTTTACAAGGACATTATCCCAGGTTATCGTATACGTGCACTAACAGCTTCTGAAGAAGAAGTACAAGTTTCCAAGGAAGTCAAAAAGACAAGAGAATACGAAAAAGCTCTTTTGACCAACTATGAAGCCTACTTGAAGGATCTGAACTACCTTGTGTCCAGTAAGTAGGACCTCTTAAGGTGAACAATATCAATATTCACCCTTGAGTTTATTAGGGAAAAAGTCAGAAGAAGATGAATCTTTAGCACTTGTTGCCACTCGTTGTTTGTGCGATCTCTTGGTCTCCAAAACCCATTTCAACTTCCGTTTGGAAATCATGGTGACAATCGTCACTCGTATGAGTATCATGAAATGGAACGAAGCTGCTCAACTTTGCAGCGAAGCATTAGTGAATGTATTTGAGAATGATGAATCAGGCAAATCTTCTTTGGATGCTGTCAAGATGGTCATTCGTATGGTCAAGTCCAAGGGCTATGCTGTCAATGAGAAAGTCATCAACATTTTCTTGCATCTTCGCCTAAAGGACGAAATGGCCTATGGCTCAAACAAAGACGAAGATGCACAACAAGTTGGCAAGAAGAGAAAGAACAACAGTAAACCATTCTTAACAAAGAAGGCAAAGAAAGCGCTAAAGGAAACCAAGGAAATTGAGAAGGAGTTCCAAGAAGCAGAAGCTATTGTTAGCAAAGAGGAGAAAGAGAAAAACCACACAGAAACACTCAAGTTAATATTTGCCTTTTACTTTAGAGTGTTGAAGAAGCAAACTTCTTCTCCACTTTTGCCTGCTGTCTTGGAAGGACTTTCCCGCTTCGCTCACTTGATTAACGTCGACTTCTTCGATGACCTCTTGAACGCCCTTCGTGATGTCATGCATGCCTTTGAAGACTCAAATGATATCTCTCGTACAAGTTCAGGAACTCGTAAGAGATTGTTGTGTATTATCACAGCCTTTGAGTTATTGTCTGGTCAAGGTGAAGCCTTCAACTATGATCTTAAGGACTTTTACACAGAAATCTACAAGATCTTGTTTAAGGCTAGTTTCCACACAAGAATAGAAGAAAAGCCAGAGTCACAGCAGCAAACAGAAAGCGATATGGTGATGAGAACACTTGAGTTAATGTTTCTAAAGAAGCGACAAATTCCTATTAATCGCCTAGCTGCGTTCATCAAGAGATTTGCATTGGTTGCACTTAATATGCCCAACAAAACCGTGTTACACTGTTTGGGACTGATTCAACGACTTGTTCAGGTTAGTTTTCATTAGGTAATTATGTATAGGCGTGGGTAATTGATAGAACATTATTACAAAAATAGAAAGACCATCGTTTAGACGCTCTTTTGCAATCAGAAGATAGAGCATCCAGTGGTGTGTATCAACCTTTATTAGAAGATCCTGAACTTTGTAATCCATTTGGTACAAGTCTTTATGAACTCTTCCTCTATCAGGTAAATACAATCCATCTCAATAAGATTTATGTGTATTGACTTTTGTTACATTAGAATCATTATGACCCCAATGTTCGGGCTATTGCAAAAAGCTTACAAACCACAACACAACTGTAATACTAGAAAGGAATAGAATAAAAAAAAATGTAGAGTTTAAAGAGAAGCGATTGTTAGTTGCGATCACTTGATTGTGCATTAGTTATATTTCAGTCAGGGAAAACTCGTTTTTATTGACATTTTAGATTAGTCTTGAAGTCTAGTGTAGTTTGCATATTTTGAATATTGCTAAAAAGAGTAATACAACAGCTCACGTTTTAATGCTTAGTGTTGCACCACGAATTACATGAGGTGATAGTAATTCAATGAAAAAAAGAGAGAAAACATGATGTGTTTATTCTGAATGAACAACGACTAAGGAAACAGTCTAATAGAGACAATCATGAGGCATTCATCATCACTAGATAACCATGCATCAGACAAATCTTCCTCTTTATGAATTTTGATAGGTATCCTGTTGCTTGTTTTTTTATCAGAAGCTATAAAAACAGTTGAAGTTATCGTTGTATATGAAAGGCTACATGTGTACAATTTGGTACAATTGAGCGTTACTCAATTTCATGACCAAATTTAAAGAACATCGGTTTGACCAAATGTAACTCGGTCATACACACACAAATTGGCTTACAGAGGAAAGCCCCACTTATTGACTGAACCAGTTTATCTGCTCATTTGTCTCATGTTCTACTGAGTAGATTTGTTTGTTTTCCAAAGAAAAGAAGACTGATATGAAGCGCTACTCCTTTTTTTCTTCTTCCCTGTCTTTCTTATGACTTTCTTCTTTGCCCTATGACCATGAAATCAAGAAAGGGAGATATTTAACCACTAATCAAAGCTGCTCTTGAAGTTCAAGCTCAATATTGCATCAAGCGGGAAAATTGATCTGTTGCACAATTTTTTATCAACATGATTGCTTTTATCAATCTGTTAGTGTTCCTGATCTTCAGGTAGAATAATTTAAAGTATTATGATCTAGTTGATATACAAGTAGGCGAGAGAAGGGAGAGCCTCTATTCAGCACTCATAAAAATGATGTTGTATTACTTGATATTGATTACAAGACAGATCAAGTTGTTCTCACTTGATCAGAGTGAACTCGACCTAATACAATATGCTCAGACCTTTGATTTGCGAAAATACAAACAAGATAATGATATCAGTCTCGCATTGAGTGCGTTTAAAGCCATGTATGAGAAAGAGCAAAATTCTAAAGAGTCAAGATTACAGGCTTAGAGCGTTTACCATTAGAAAACATATGCTGAATACAAACAATATTAGCAGTAGCAGTTGATAGTCGAATGAAATACTGAAATTGGCTTTCCCTCCCTCTTTTTTTTGTTCCCAATCAGCTGAACTTTTAAAATAATGAAACCTATCTTCCGGAACAATGGAAGATTAGGACTTTTTTTAAGTTTTGCTCATTGTATAGCCTATGTATGTGTGTCGGCTTCAGTCTGTCTTAATGGTCTATTTGACAAGAAAATTAATTGCAAGAAGTTGTACAATAATATTTTATGCTAACAGTCTCCTTGTTAGTTGCTCGAGAAAAGAGAATGAAGAACTCTGTTTGTATCCAATAACCAACGACTTATCTGCTTACCTTTCTCTCCGTTCTTTTGCTTATTATACTATAATGTTACGTGCCACAATCAAGTTCCACGCACGTACACAAGCACAGACACACAGGGTTCTAATCATGAATTTGATCGGATCCCACTTTTATTCTATATTTTACCGTTTCTCACATAAAAAAGAATTCATTTACAAAGAGTGATGGTATTACTCAGAAAAATTCCCTGTTTACCTTTTTGGTAAAAAAGAAAAGAAAAAGGTTTTCTTTAAAGACAATGTATAAAGAAAGATAAGCAGGTCACAATGCAATATTTATTTAAGGGTTTTTCTTAATTGAGTAATTTTTAAATGGAGCAAGATCTAATGAAGTGTAAATGACATGACTAAAAGAAATGAAATGAAAGAGAAGGGGGGAATAAGCAGAAGTATATCCCGTCACTTCATTGAAGCAAGGCTATACGGATACTGGACAATGCTATAACGTACCAAACGGAATAAGTCAATAAGCATGTCACTGTTTTGCTTTGTTTCTATAGCTAATTTACCTGTGTTTGATGCACCTTAGAACCACAGATGAGGCATAGACAGGTAGCTTGTGATCGGCATTGATATGTATCGAGATTGACATTGGTAATCTTCATTTTTAAGATATGTAGAATGAGAAGAAAAGAAGAAAAAAGTAAGAGTCAAGCCAGTTTGATCTAGTCATTATATACACATTTCGTAACATTGTACAACTCTTAGCAGTAGACTTTCACGTGCAAATGCCTCAGTTCTACCACTAGAAAACGATTTACATTAAAAAAGCTAAAGTCAGATTTCATGGATATCCATTTATCGGTTACTCAAACCAGGAAAAGAAAGAGAAGCAAGAAAGAAAGATGTTTGCTGCTTTTGGATTGACATCAATGATTGTTTTGTTTGAGTATTTTCGCTCTTCAGCAAATATGGATCTCCTTCTTCTCTTGTTTTTGTTTTGGTTTAAAAATATAGAAGTGGCCCGATAAAAAAAAAGAGAGGACATCCTATATGTTGTTGTTGTTTAACCAATGAGTGTACAAATTCTAGACTGTTGTAGTTAAGCGGTCGTGGATATAAATATAAAATGCGAGATGAGACCTGGAACATTTATCACTAGTAAATATATCAGTTATCTTTCCCGACTTATGACATATCAAAACTTTTCATAAAATAATCTTTTCTTCATCTGTACTTGCGTAATCTAAAAATAAACTTGTTTATGCAGCCTTTTATAGAACAATAATGTGAAGATGACATTATTTGAATTGTTCTCCAGGAAAAGAATAGCGGTAATAAGAGGCATTGCCCTTTTTTTTTTGTTCCTTCTTGCAAACACAAAGTAAAAAGTCCCTTGCTCTTCATGCAGCAATGATTGTTTATAATTGAAAAAAGAAAAGAAAACAATAATTTATGTATATAAAAAAGGGTAAAGAAAAGGAGCAAAAAGGTGGGATCATCATTAGTGATGTATGTATATAATTATGCTTATATGTACGTGTATCATAATTGTTACTTTTTTTGATATTATCGTTATAAAGGATGTATGTATGCGTCTGTGTGTGCTACCTTGTTTAACCAAAGTGGAATTGGAATCCACCACCAGGTGGTTGACGTCTTCCGCCAGCGCTGCCAGGGAAGCCGCCGCCCATACCACCTCCTGGGAAGCCACCCATGCCACCCATACCGCCCATACCGCCCATACCACCTCCGCCAAACATTTGAGCGAAGATATCATTCACATCAACACCGCCCATGCCTCCACCAGGGAAGCCTCCACCCATACCGCCTTCCAAATCAACACCGGAGTCATATCTTGCTTTCTTTTCAGAATCACTCAAAACAGCATAGGCTTCACCTACTTCCTTGAATCTGGCTTCGGCTTTAGCATCACCAGCATTCTTATCTGGGTGGTATTGGAGAGCAAGCTTACGATAGGCTTTCTTGATTTCGCTTTCTGATGCTGACTTGGTTAATCCCAAAATCTTGTAATAGTCCTTACGTTGTGATTTCTTAAGCTCAAGTTCTGCCTTGCGTAGTAGATTGTGATACTCTATGATAGATATGGAATAAATCAGATGCGTATTCTCGACAAATTCTCTTTCATTTTTTCCTCACCTCTATTGCCTGAATCGACTTCAGTTAATTTTCTATAATCCTTAACTGCTTCTTCATATTGTTCAGTTTCCATATAACAACCAGCACGTCTGCTATAAGCCTTATAGAATTCTTCGTCCAATTGAATGGCTTTGTCACAATCAACCAATGCTTCTTCGAATTTCTTTTGTTTTTGTAGTACGGCAGCACGATTAGAGTAGAGACGGGCATTCATGTGGTCATTACTGGGGTCAATTTCCAAGGCAGCTGTGTAAGCCTCAAAGGCTTGCTCTAATTGGCCACTCTTAAAAGCATTGTTACCAGCCTCCTTTTGCTTTTCGATAGCTCTGGCCATCTTGAGCAACGAACGAGCTTTAGCAAAATCGGGATCACAACGAAGCGCTTCTTGACAGTGTGCTACTGTCTTTTGGTTGTCACCTTGGCTATAGAACACACGGGCGCGAAGGTATAACGCATCAGGGTTCTGACTGTCTAAACGAACTAATGAGTTGACAATACGGCTTGCTTCAGAATAGTTCTTTTCTCCCAAAGCGCATTCAGCCTGCAACACTCTCCATTTGATGGGAAGCACATCAGCATCGACAAAGTTGATGGCGCGATCTAAGCTGTTACGAGCAAGACCAAACTGGTTGTTTGCCATAAACGTTTCTACTTGGTTCATATAGTTATATACATTTTGAAGGTTGTTGTAGTCACGTTGAGTACTAGTGGGGTCAATTTCATAGGCCAGCTTATATTGACGACCGGCTTCTTCAAGATTGCCCATGTTAAGATGACATTTACCAGCTCTCAAATAAGCCTTTACGTTCTGAGGATCCAAGTTGAGGGCAATGCGACAATCGCTTGCTGCATCTTTGTACTTCTTTTGCATGACGAGTGCTGCAGCACGGTTGTTGTAGTAAGTAGGAGTTTTGGGCGAGGCATCTAAAGAGTTCTCCTTTTAATATCCAACAATTCTCTTTTTTTCTTTGGAAATAAAAAAAATTAGATTTACCAATAGCTTGTGTATATAATTTGACAGCTTCTTCATAATGGCCTTGCTTGTATTGTTCATTAGCCAAGTTCTTGATATCTTCAGGGGAACTGTAATTAGTGGATAGATTGTTAGAGAACGAAGTGCCTAAATAATATGCATTATAATATATTACAGCTGAAGAGTGTTGTTGTCGATGTCCATATTTGAAGAGCTGTCAGACATGCTACTTAAATCTATGTCAAGATAGAAAAGAAGTGAGAGAGAGGGAGGAAAGGAAGAAAAGAAAAGGAGAGTGGTAACAAGGAAAAGTTTTACTGTAAAACATCATTAAAAAAAATAGTCACCTCTTTGAATCTAAATGGTGCATTTCATCGAAGTTGCTAGAAAGAAAAATAAGTGTACCTTTTTTGCTCTAAAAGATAGGAAAAAAAATTATTTTGGGCCATTTGAACTCAGTGGACTACTGCGAGATACAATCTCTTTTTCTTTTGTTATCTTGACACCTTAAGAAATTCAAAAAATATCAAGGTTCATCCCTCTATATACTCTTTGCAAATTAGGTTGGATTTGGTTGTTTGCTTTTCGAAATACCAAGAGAAATACAATAAATATTATATGTACTTATATATAGCCAAGAGAAATGAAAGAGAACAGAAGCACAACCATTCATCTCTTTCTCTTTTTGATTGTGTGGGGAGGTTTGGAGACCAGACGGCAGAGCAAAGCTCGACAGAACAGAAGGTATCTCAAAATCTTCATTGCTTGCTGTTGCTACTGCTACTTCAATTGCTCTTGCCGTTCCTTAACATACTTTCTATAAACATTAAGAAGTATTAGCTTAGCAAAGAATCATCTAAGCTGGTAGGCTTGACCAAAGCAATATATGCCTCTTTGTATGCTGAGACAAAAGTTGGCACAATGTTATCAAAGTCAATGATAGAGTCGACAAAGCAAACTCTAAAAGAGGATTATATATTAGACATACGACTCTAGTCATTGAAGAATACGAAGGCTTATTCAAGAACTGGAAGCCGACATATACAGCGGCAGACGAGACACTATGGTTACCGTCGACTCTTTTGTAATTAGAATCAAACATGTCTTTTAGTGCCTTGCAAGTCTTCATCTTGATATCAAAGATGTTCTTCTTGAGCCTTCAACAGCAAACAACAATTGTCTTTCTGCTGAGGTAGCACTGGGAATTTTTCCTCTTCGACACTTCAGGTTTATTACGCCAGCTTGGAAATATACGATGTTTGCCCAAAACTTGAGCATTATCTCAGTTTCTGACATATTGTCATTGAACTGGCTATTAATTATATTGCTGACGATGTTGATTGCACCGACGAAGAAAGGAAAAGGGGCAGAACTAATTTAACACTTTATTTTTGCAGCTTTTTTGATAAAAAAAAAACAGTTAATACTCGACATGACTACATTATATGACTTGGATTTGCTTTTTTTTATGGAAGCAACTCTCAAGTAATTAAGCGGCTTTCATGAGCTTGGGTTTAAAATCTGATCAATATTTTAGGTATAGTGACCAATTTAGACAGGAAGCACTGAATTTCCATTGGACCCCCTATTGCATTAAAATATAACGAGTCAGTGTAGATCTTTTTTTTTTACCGATCCGTATGACGAATCGATTTCTTGGTTTTTTCTTTAGTTTTTGTCCAATAGATTCTAATTCTCTTCACGACACTATGAGCGCCTTGCTTTGTTGTTTCCCTTCTTCAGTCTCTGATTAGAAATCAGCTCTTGGCATGAAAACCAGACATAGATGTCTGTCGCTTATCTTGTTGTTTTTCGAATATTCGTTCTGTTTTTTTCCAGTTGTCCAATAATTCAGCAGTGTTTCTTTTTGTTTTTTTTTCTGAACCAACTGACTATTGAGTGTTCATCAAAAATCCAGACTAACGCGTTAGCTTCTGTCAATCTTTTGAAGCCAAATATTCATTTGAAAACTCAATGTTTAAGTTGCGATTTTTTCGAAATCATATGCGTCATCGTTTTGACTTGTGCCACACCTTAAATTTTTTATTTTTTTTTTAAAGTGTGGAACATCTTCAGCAAGAAAAAAAAGAGGGATTTTTTTTCAGACACGCATTACTCTCTCCATTAAATTATCGTTCTATGAATCCTTTCATAAATCAGAATAACTTAGCCAATACCTATCTTCAAAATGCATATGACCAGCAACAAGCATCTCCACAACAGCAACAGAATTTTATGGCGCATATACCTCAAGATTTTTTGGGGAACTTCTCACCTCAAAAATTAGATAATACAACACTAAACCAGCAACAGCAACAGCAGCAACAAGGTGGGTTCGATCCACAAGCAAACGCTGCTATGATGGCTAATATGATTGCAAAAAGACAACTATACGGTCCTCAACAACCTCAACAAATATTCAGTAACTCTGCCAACTCCTCTGTAGTTGGATCACCTGCGATGGCCTCAACTGGGATGCAGAGTCCTCAACAGCAGCAACAACAACAACAGCAGCAACAACAAATAAGATCTGGGCTTATGATGAACACGCCTCAACAACAACAAACGTTAGGTCAACTGCCATTTAACTTACAGCAACAACAATGGTTTAATAAGCAGCAACTGGCTATGCAAAGGATGGATGAACAACAACGACAACAATTTCTTATGCTGCAACAACAACAGCAACAAATAATTCGAAAGCAACAGGCAGAACAACAAGCACAGGCCCAAGCTCAAGCTCAAGCACAGGCACAGGCACAAACACAAGCCCACTCACAACAGCAGCCATCACCTCAGCAACAACAACAACAACAACAGCAGCAGCAGCAGCAGCAGCAGCAACAACAACAGCAACAACAGCAACAGCAACAACAACAGCAGCAACAACAGCAACAACAGCAACAACAGCAGCAAACACAGAATGAATTGCTAGGTCAATCTCAGTCTCAAGTTCAGACATCCAATGTCATGTCACCAATTAGCAATGGAGAAGCTCTCCTTGAAAGCCAATCACTACAGACATCAAACACAAATGATCTTGATGTTAACTCAAAACGAGTGGAATATGTTTTGGCATTAAATACTGAAATCATTCGATTGTGCATCGAATGTCAACGACTTGGATCGAATTTGGAACCAAATTTATCAATGTAAATATAAGGAAGGACAAAGGGCAAATGGCTTAAAAAGGCTGATGTGGTTCATTTTTTAGTTATCAGGCAAAGCTACAATCAAACCTAACCTATCTGGCAACAATGGCTGACATTTCAATGGTGAAGCCTGGCGAAGTAAGAAAAATCATCTCTTCTTTCTTTGATTAGTCTGATCAATTTCTCTTGTTATGAGTAGGATTATAAGACACCTTCTCCTCCAGATTTTTCTCCTTTACCACCACCTAAATCAGAAATTGGAAAAAAGATTCACGAAATATTCAACATCACACAAAGCCTGTTTGAAACTCAGTCTGACAAGAGAACCGATGCTTTCTTTAATCCCACTTCATCTTCGCAAAACTCACCTACTACACCTAATCAAAGAAGCAACAGTGTATCGCAGCAGCAAATGCAGCAAATGCAACAGCAAGCACAACAGGCGCAACAGGCACAACAGGCACAACAGGCGCAACAAGCACAACAAGCGCAACAGCAGCTACAGGCGCAACAACAGCTGTTGCGCCAACAGGCAGCAGCCATGCGTCAACAGCAACAACAACAATTTATGAATAATGCAGGCAAAGCAATGAATGGAAGCAGCAGCAACATGAGTAGCCCTGTTGTCTCTACACCCACCTCAACCACTGCCGGTAGTGGCAAAGCATCCAACTTGATGATAGATCAACAAGCCATGCTTAGACAAGTGCAATATGCACAGAACTTGCTACAACAACAACAACAGCAGAAGCAGATGGCATCGAACATGGGATTTAGTAATATACCATCACCAGTCACTTCCACACATGTTGCCATCAACAATGGGTTTAGCCCTCTTCAACAAACAGTCGACTCACCTAATCTGGCTTCACAACAACCTCAACAACAGCAGCAGCAACAGATGATGCCAAACGACTTTTTGTCAGCTAACGGCATGATCAATCCAAACGCTATGATGATGAATCCAAATGCATTGATGCTGAATACCATAAATCCCAATATGTTCAACCCTATACAGTCATCCGCAGGTACTGATGATCCCAACAACTACAATAATGTGCTTATGATGATGCAAAATATGCAAAATCAACAGCCATAAGTGCTAAATACTTTCATCTCCCCTCCTTCCTTTCCTCTTTCCTTTGTTTTGCTTTAGATTTCTCTCTTTTTTCGTAGTATGCTATTTAATTGATATCTATTAAAGAAAATAAAAGAGGTACTGTGTTTTCTTTTTCTCTGTTAATTTTCTGATTGAAACAATGAACCTTCCTCTTCCTTCGCTCCTCGTTCTTTTGAGCCTGATAAATGTGCTTTCAGTGGTAAGCTTTCAAAGGGAACGAGAGTAATTATTAAAGCTTCATGATCTTTAGGACAAAGAATAGTAAATGAATTAACAAAAAAGGAACTTGCTCTTAAAAAGAACACCAACAATCGAATGAACTGTTGTTGAGGATTTCTTATTCCTTTAAGCATTCTATCCTTTTTAGATTAGCCTGTGACTAATGAGCTTTGCCACCTCATTATCGTATTGAGTTGAGGTATAGTCATCCTCCGATTCAGGGAACAAAATTTAGGGAACGATTTTAATCTTGGGAACAGTTCGTGAGGAGCCAAGATTATTCCTTGAATCAGAAGATAACTGTACTCAAGCAAGCATGTTACTACTTTATATGCTTCACAAGCGATAAATGGCAGTTTGATAAGTATCCGATATTCATATTGTTTTCATGGTTCGTGCTTCTTTTCCTCTAGCTATTGTGTTTTTCGAATAAATTATCATCTACTAATGAAATGCTTCTAACACGTTGTGGTGTTGATCAATGCATATTGCACAGTAGAACAGATATTGAATTTTAGATTCGTATTTTTGAGCTTTTGTGCACTTTTTTTTTCTTCAGTTTTTTTTTTGCCTACTGAATAGCATGCTTATGTGTTTTGCGATACCTTCTCTGCGTCTCTATACTTTTAGATCCAGCAATAAATGAAGCTTCCTTCCGTAAGCAGTCTTGCACTTAACTAGTTGTAGTTATTTGAACGCGCTAGGGTAGTATTGTTACTCAGCTGTCAATCAAGACATCTTGGGAGCAAATTACGAGCATCCCGTACTAAGGAAGGCTCTTAGCAAACTTGCACATGTACAGTCATTGTCGTTATTTTAAAAATACATTGTCGCTGATTGAATATAATTTTGATCTGTCGTTATGATGGCTACAAATTAATCAAAATTATAATCAACTGGTGAGTTCTCAAAATAATTCGAAAAAAGTAAATGACTCATATTGTACTTTTCATTATGGCAAGGATAGCTTCAATAAGCTCCCTCTTTTTATCCGGATGAATGAAGAGATTGGTAAAGCAGAGTTGCAAGGAAACTACATTGATCCCATAGTATATCCCATGTTTCACAATCCATAGGAGAACATATATTTTCGATGGCATATGAATACGTTGCACTGCTAAAAACTATATTCTTGATTAATAGTTTATTGTATATATTTTCTTACTAAAACGGCTTCGGCAATCCTGCTGCCAGTTTGTGTAGCGGAAGGATTGTTTTTTGATCCCCTTTGAACATCTATGCCTTCCTCCATTGAAAGGTGGAGTGGGGATTATTGACCCAATAAAACAATACCTTGTCCTGCAAATGAAATGGTTGTTCCAACTTTTCTCTCCCGAGTTTTCGTCTTGCAAACAACACCTTTTGCACCACCTGTCTATAATGCAAGTTGTCTCAGACAAACCACTTCTTCCATTCTTTGTCCCAGAATTTCAACATCACCCTCTTTGTCACCCAAATTCCATCATCCAAACTATGTACAAGACAATTGACCATTTTGGAATTCGATTCGAGTGTGAAGAGCTACCTCTGTCTACACTTCCCCCTTGTCCTTTACAATATTTGTTTGAAGACCTGTCTGCTACATATTGGTTATACCGATACAAAACAATTCCTGTATCTTCCTTTCTAAATGCCCGATCGAATCCGGGTGGTTTGACGGTACGCATCTCCACGAACTTATCCTGCTTAAACCCACTCTACTCGCTGGATTGTATCGCGATGTGTTCTTCTACAAGATCATCAAGTTCAGACCATTTGTGTTATCGTACTTGGACGGGAACCTATTACCCTCTGGCTCTCCACCTATGGAGGACCAGCTTCACCAGCACCCGTTTGGAACCCTTTCTCCTCTCGGACCTTTCGCCTGTCGAGATCTAATGTAAGGGGGAACCCATCGACACCCATACTGCAAAGCTTGCTACGAGCCTTTTGGAAGATGTCAGTACTACTTCCAGTTTCGCGATCTGAGCTATTGCACCTTTAATGTCAAGTTGCCCTCAGGTACGGTCCTCTCGTCCATGAATGTGATTGACGCACCTGGATGTCTCCTTTGCAATCATCCCAACGACTCTTTCTCTCACTTCACAATCGAATGCCCGGTGCGCTGGAGCATCTGGATTGAAGTACTGGCAGCTTACTATCCAAATCACTTCTTCCTTCCATTCGATATTTTTGAGGAACTCAAACTTCAATCACTACCTTTCAACTTCCATACTTCTCTGCATAAATTCCTGGCCATTGTTTTCTCGACTCATTGGACTATCTGGACTGCCTTTTGGCGCTATCGTTTCGACTAAGTACAACTTGGTCCACTTATAATCATTAACCAGTCGATTAAGACTATCTCCTAGCCTACCACCTCACCTCCACGACAAGAAGCACTGACTTAACATATTCTCTTTCCATTTCTTTTGTCTGCTATCGTCATTTTGCTTGTATAAATTACCATCATTCTGAATTGATCCAAGTCCATCCATGCCCCACCTCTCAGCGAGGTGTGGCTATTTTTGTTAATTTTGCTTAAACAAATTAATTTTACAAAAAAAAATGATTTCCGTAACGACTGTATAAAGCCGTGTTATTGTCTTTTAGGCTCTCACTATCCAAATCTACCTCTTTATTTTAACTCAGTGTACTCTGAATACTTTATCCTGCGTGACTGTTGATTAATCCTAATGTGACAGTTTTTAACTTCTATTAATGGATGAAATATTTTTTTAAATCAGCCATTTTTTTCTTTTTGACCAACTCTCGCCTACTATGTCGAAGTACAATACGGTTGAAAGAGAACAGTTATTTCGCAACCCTTCCAATGAGAAGTTTGGAACACCTGCTCTTCAAGAAGTTGTAGCACCTCACATCGACGCATTCAACAGTATTTCCGAATTTGGTGGCGAAGGTCAACCTGGTTTACTAGACTATGCTGTCAAAGATATTGGCAGCTTTTCTGTCTTCGACAACGCAGATAATGATATCAACTTGGATCCTACCGGCATAACTCTCGGAAATAAGTTGACTTACTGGTTAGAGGACGTCAAATTGTTGCAACCTATGGTTAGCGAACGTGACACTACTACTTTACAACGCAGAATTTTTCCTTCTGAGTGTCGTGAACGTCTAACAACCTACCGTGGTAAGCTTCAAGGCAAGCTTTGTTGGAAAGTGAACAACGGTCCTGTGCAGAGCGATATTCGTGACCTCGGTCTTGTTCCTGTCATGGTTCGCTCTAACCGTTGTAATCTTCACGGCATGTATCCCAAAGAATTGATTGCTCATCATGAAGAATCCGAGGAAATGGGTGGTTATTTCATTGTGAACGGTATTGAAAAGCTGGTTCGTCTCTTGATTGTGCCTCGTCGTAATCATGTTACTGCTATCATCCGTAACTCTTTCCAAAACCGTGGTCCTACTTATACTACATTCGGTTGTTCAATTCGATGTGCTCGTCGTGATCAAACTACTTTGACTAACACAATTCATTACTTGAAAGATGGTAATGTCATGTTCCGTTTCGCCTGGCGCAAGCAAGAATACCTCTTGCCTGCTATGTTGGTTTTCAATGCCCTTGTAGACACTTCTGACAAGGAAGTTTTTGAGGCACTTTGTCAAGGTGATCGCCAAAACACCTTTTTAACAGATCGTATTGAATTATTGTTGAGATCCTTCAAGACTTACAACCTCTACACCCGCGATCAATGCTTGAGTTATATTGGTGAAAAGTTTAGAGTCACAATGGGTCTTGATGATGACTTGACAGACAAGGAAATTGGTGAAGCTCTTTTGAAGAAGCTAGTTTTTGTTCACATGGATAACAACCGCGATAAGTTCAATTTGTTGGCTTTCATGATCCGTAAACTTTATTCACTTGTCTCTGGCGAATGTTGTGCTGACAACCCAGATGCTCCTCAACATCAAGAAGTTCTCTTGGGTGGTCACCTCTATACCATGATCATGAAAGAAAAGATCTATGACTGGCTTAACGGTATCAAAATGCAAGTGCGCAATGATGTCAGATTGAATCCTGCTCGTGTAGATTTCTTTAACAGTAAGTTTCTTGTTCTGTTCAGTTTTCTTTTCGTCTCTGCTTATCTTTATTTTGCTTACATAAACAGACACCTACTTCCAAAATGCCTACCGTAAGGTTAACAGCGATATCGGTGTCAAGATGTCATATTTCTTAGCTACTGGTAACCTTGTTAGTAAGACTGGTTTGGATCTTCAACAATTTTCAGGTTTTACTATTGTTGCCGAAAAGCTTAATTTCTTCCGTTATTTGGCTCACTTCCGTTGTATCCATCGTGGTGCTTTCTTTGCTGAATTAAAGACAACATCAGTTCGTAAGTTGCTTCCTGAAGCTTGGGGTTTCCTCTGTCCTGTCCACACTCCTGATGGTTCTCCATGTGGTCTTTTGAACCATTTGGCCCATAAGTGTAAAGTTATCAACGAGCCTCTTGATACCAAGACTCTTCCTCGTCTTTTGACTGCTCTTGGTGTTTCTCAAAGCTTTCTTCATACAATTAACCGTCCTGGTGATGTTGCTGTTGTTTTGGATGGTAAGATTGTTGGCTGGTGTACACCTGCCACTGCTGCCAAGGCTGCTGAAAGTCTAAAGGTATGGAGAGTAAACGGTGAAAAGGGGGTTCCTCTTGACTTGGAAGTTGCCAATGTTCCTGTCTCTTATGGTGGTGAGTATCCTGGTCTTTATCTCTTCTCCAGTCCTGCTCGTATGATGCGTCCTGTCAAATATCTTGGTAATGGCAAGACTGATATGGTTGGTACATTTGAACAAGTTTATATGGATATTGCTTGTATGGATGATGAAGTAATTCCTGGTGTTACCACTCATCAAGAATTCACCCCCACCAATATTCTCAGTATCATCGCCAATCAAACTCCTTTCTCTGACTTCAACCAATCTCCTCGTAACATGTACCAATGTCAAATGGGTAAGCAAACTATGGGTACTCCTTCAACAGTCCTCAACCATCGTACCGATAACAAGATGTACCGTATTCAAAACGGCCAAACACCTGTTGTACGAACTGAGCTCTACAACCATTATGGTTTGGATGGTTGGCCTCAAGGTAATAACGCCGTTGTTGCAGTTATCTCTTACACTGGTTATGATATGGAAGACGCTATGATTTTGAACAAGTCTGCTCACGAACGTGGTTTTGGTTATGGTACAGTCTATAAGTCAGAAACAATTGATCTCAACTCTTACCGTGCTCGTGGTGAGCCCATTACATACCGCTTTGGCCTTGATCCTGTCAAGGGTAAGAAATACCGTAACAAGATTGGTGATGATGGTCTTCCACACATTGGCGCTCATCTCGTTGCTGATGATCCTCTCTGTTCTTATATTGATGAATCTACTGGTAAAAACATCATCAAGAAATATAAGGGTCCTGAAGACGCTTATGTCGATGAAGTCCGTGTTTTGGGTGATGATTCTGGTAACGGTGAGCTTCAAAAGGTTCACATCAAGCTTCGTATCACCCGTTCTCCTGTTATTGGTGATAAGTTCTCCTCTCGTCACGGTCAAAAGGGTGTGTGCTCTCAAAAATACCCTGCTATCGATATGCCCTTCACAGAGTCTGGTATGCAGCCTGATGTCATTATTAACCCTCATGCTTTCCCCTCTCGTATGACTATTGGTATGTTTGTCGAAAGTATGGCTGGTAAGGCTGGTGCTCTTCACGGTATTGCACAAGACAGTACTCCTTTCAAATTCAACGAACAAAACACAGCGGCAGATTACTTTGGTGAACAACTGCTACAAGCTGGTTATAACTATTATGGTAACGAGCCTATGTACTCTGGTGTTACTGGTGAAGAAATGAAGATGGACATTTACATTGGTGTAAGTAGCAATACAATTAGTTTAATAGAAAAGGTTTCTAAACGACATATCGCTCTCTAGGTTGTATACTACCAACGTCTTAGACACATGGTTAACGATAAGTTCCAAGTACGTACAACAGGTCCTGTGCATAACCTTACTATGCAACCTGTTAAGGGTCGTAAGAGACATGGTGGTATTCGTTTTGGTGAAATGGAACGTGATTCATTGCTTGCTCACGGTACAAGTTACCTCCTCCAAGATCGTTTGATGAACTGTTCAGATTACTCTCAAGCTTATGTCTGTCGTCTCTGTGGTTCATTGGCATCGCCTATTTGTACAAAGATCGTCTCTACTTTAGGCAACCGCCGCACATACGAGTGTAAGACTTGTAACACAGCTAAGGGTATCGATTTGATTGCCATTCCCTATGTGTTTAGATATCTAACAACCGAATTGATGAGTATGGGTATCAAGTTAAATCTAGGCATCAAGCCTTAATTTCTCTTTTCATGCCACCTTTTTTTTTCAATAACAACGCATATAATCCCCACCTTTTCTTCGTGTACTTTTTCTGTAGAGCCATCATTCTTCCTTTTTTCCTTTAGATCTCATTTTGCACACAAGCTTACTTTCACTTATCATATATTCAACTTTTTCTTAACTATTACTAAATTTAAACGAAAAGCAAAGAAAACCCGATCTTATTCTTATTGTACAATAAATGCATACAAAAAATCTCAATGACGTTTTAAAGAAGGAAGAATACTCATAAAAGGAGAAAACATTTACAAAAAGTAGAAGAGTATCTACACCAAGGATAGATAATTATAATTTGAGACAAGGATTCTGTTGAAGAAGCTTTGCTGGTCTTGACTATTGAAACTTTTGGGATGCAAACATGATCAAACTCTTTTATAATACAGCCAGTCAGTTTCCATTGAATATAGGCTTGAGCCTGAGAGCTGAACAATGCAAATACCTCGAAGTACCTACTGACGTACATTTATGTATAATAGTTTAGAAATTGCTAATATCATTTATTGGGTTTTTAACAGCATATCTGATTGCAGTAACAGAAGAGACAACCTGATTTGCTTATACAACATTGCGCCTGATAGATTTTGCAATTAAATCAGGCGATTCCTCCAAAGCCAGCATCATTCCCATATACATATGAGGTACATTATGGCAATGCATAGCCCAAATACCAGGGTTATCCTAAAAGTAGAAAGCAAAAAAAGTAGTTAAGAGAAAGAAAGAGAAATAGTTTGAAAGAAAAGAACAACTTTACAGCAATGATTCTAATCTTGCTCCAGCCACAACCGATGATGTTGCTGTGAGACCTCGTTGATTCTGCCTCATCTTGAGTTGGATAAACTAAGGTAAGATCCTTGTAAACAGGAAAGGGTACGTTGCGAATATTCCCGTCTCTTTTCTCATTGTATTCTCCTGCACCGTAAGCTATTTCCCAATGCGAGTGGCCATGTGTATGCCATGGATGACTACGACAAGGTTCGCCCTTAACGTGCGTTGTTTGCAAAACGAAGTCGACTATTTCCATATGTTCAAGAGGATAGGTTCCTAAAAATGCATCGAATCCGCTTGAGCGTCTGTTTTTTTTCTGTGGTAGTGGTCTTGTCTTATTCAAGATGTCATAGAGAACAACTTGATCACTTTTCTCTGCGAAGGATATACCGTTGATGTACCACCTAGTTTCGCCGTTTTCCAGCTTTCCTTGTGTTGTTTTCACGACAATTGTTCTATCGCTCTTTGTGCTATGCAGCGCCATTGGGTGAACGCCATAAAAAGGCTCAAGATTGTTCCAATACCAATGCACTGTATCATTAGAAGGGAATGTAGGATTATTGCGAGCTTTTGACAATGCTCTTGTGCCTATTCTTTGCTTGGTTTTGAAATCGAGATTCCAAGGTGTGAATGTGGTGGCTTCTTTTTGGTAACGCATAATAGCATATCCATTAGTGGCAGAAGGGATGTTGGTCGTCCATCTTCGAACCAGGCTGATACCATAATCTGCTAGTGACTCGACAGTTTTGACTAAAACTGAGAAACGTTGTCCGGGAGAAACTTCTAAGAAATCAACTTCATAGGGCTGTATATAGTCACCATCAACCTCAATCACAGTCAATGTGTGATTTGCAATAGCAAAACCTAATGTGCGAAAAAGAGTTGCACCTATGACCCTAAAGCGGTATGTCTTTCCTGGCTCAACCGGTATAATTGGGTACCCTTTGCATTCTTCTACAAGATCAACATCAGGATTGTTAATGCCTTGTCCGTTAATTAGAATGGATTGTGCTTCAACGATTTCTGTAAAGTCGCTGCCAACGAAATAAGATTCAAAATTGCCACGATCTTCATGCCACCATTCGCTTAGTAACACAGTGCGTTCATCAAAATAGCGAAAGGGACCATCTTTTAAAACAGGATAAGGCGAGTAGATTGGATCAGAAGCTATAGAATCATAGATAATGACAGCTCCAAACACACTCATTTCTTGCAAACCCACATGAGCATGGTAAAAGAATGTCCCTACTTGATCAATTGCTTCAAAGTCAAAGAGAAAAGAGTGTCCTGGGAGGATAGCATACTGAGTCAAATACGGAACTCCATCGGATTGAGTGGAATTGACTTGCCGAATACCATGAAAGTGTACAGTGACAGCCGTGCCTGCTCCGCCTTGAGCTAGCGTGTTTCTGATAATTTTATTACGAACTAAGATTTGAACTCGTTCACCCTTGTAAAGATGAATAGGCGTTCCAGGTAGTCGATCATTGACCATCAAAACCGAAGAATCATGATCAGAGCAATCTGGATTGTGTCTGACACTTGTGATGTTAAGCTCATACCGTTTTAGGTTTGGTACTGCCTGACAGAAATAAATTAAAAAGTTAAAGTAGATAAATAGTTGCACAAGGCTAAAGGTATGTCCTTTGTGCATCTCCAAACAAAATATATTTTAGAAAAAGAAAGAGGGAAGTTTAGAGATGTATGTAAAGTCAAATATCGTATCATCTTCTCCTTATTATACATAGGCTTTTTTGCGATCATTATTGATCTATACAGGTTCATGCAGTTGTCTTTAAACTGGGGGAAGAACATACTAATTTCTATCGACCTCGTTTCATTTTATAGCTTTAAGCTGTATTAGGCTTGCTCAAAGCGTGTCAAAATCAGTTTTTTTCAATGTTCATGGGTAAATCGATTTCCCGCAAAATCGGATATTCAAAATCTCGATTTAATTGAATCATATTAAACTTATCCGGTGGGCTTGAGAAGGTTTATTCTTTTTTTGAGCATTTCTCTTTATTCTTTTTCTTTTTAAATTTGCTTATTAGTGTGCAACATAATGGAGGGCAATGTTATTGGAACCTCTTCTTATTCAGAAGCTATGGACTTATCAGACTTCGACGAAAGCGGTTACGATCACACCTCAATAGTTTCTCATGATGATCACCTGGTGCACTCATCACAACATGCCAATAGCTCACAAGATCCTCCTGTCAAAATAAGAAAGAAGCCCGGGAGAAAGCCAAATCCAGCTTCTCCTGCTTTGAGAAAGGCTCAGAATAGAGCTGCACAAAGAGCGTTTCGAGAGCGAAAAGAACGACATATGAAAGAACTTGAATCTAGCATCAAAGGAATCAAAGAGCAGCGAGACAAATTGCTTCAAGAAAACGAGAAAATTACAAACGAAAACGAAATTATAAAAGCCGAGAACTGGTATTTAAAAGGTATTGTGCTGTCATTACAACTTGTTTGTTTACAGCACAATCTGGTGATACCTCAGCATGGCCCTCATGTCAACGAGCAAACGCTTGCAGTATTGGCACAGTCAATTCCCGAATCTATTTCTTCCTATTTAAATGTGAATGCTAAAGGAAAACTGCAGATTTCATCCAGGCTATTAAACGAAACGCCTGATATATCTAACTTAAGCACATTTCAGCAACAAAAACAACAACAAGAACAGCAGCATAGACAAAATAGACAGCCCTCACAATCGCCTAATCAATTCCATAATCCACTTTCCCAGCCATTGCCAGTAGGCTCTCTCATCATTACACAAGACGGTGTTCATCCTGTGCAAGATAAACGTGGTAGTACTACATCGAGTCAAAGCTACAATCATTATAATACAAATGGCAACAATATTAACAACAACTTGCAGCAGCCAAGTAGCTGGTATCACCAAGCAAACAAACCAGGTCAACAGCCTGCCTTTGACTTTGTAAACGAAAGGCTTAGTAGACACGAATCGCCTAGTGTTTCTTCTCAAGATGAAAGCCTTAACAATATGCCACCACTCTCGCCTATGTCTGCCTCAGATCGAGAAAGAGCAGGGATTAATAGAGCATCATCACCGCTCAGTATGTTTAGCAGCGATCTTGGTAGAGAACTGCCTAGTCATTTACCTCGCCCAACCACTCTAAATGAGCCAGTGGCATCCAATTTGGCAGCTATTCAAGCTCTTCGCCTACGTTTGCGTCTCCAATCAGCTTGTGTTAGTATGCAATCAGTCCCTTTTGCTATCCAGCCTACATTGTTACAGGTAAATGTCATCCAGTTATATGGGAAAAAAATATACAAATCTGTATAAATGCGTATTGTGTTTGAATTTTTATTAAATTAATTTATATGCTGTTGCTTATTTTTAGCTTGCTGTTCCACATGATCCCCGAATCGATTTAATCCCAACACCGCATATGCGTGATAGAATGATTTTGTATAGAGACCAATTCGATCTAGACGATTGTTTCCGTTGCTTGTTGGGAGGCTCTGTGTTCCATGGTGGTGATCCAGGTGTTGCTGGTAACTGGCAGCTGCCTGCCGAATTCTTTGAAAAGTTTTGGTTCTTGACCATTGATTATAATCTGAGAAGATGCACAAATGAATGGAGAAAGAAACAAGGGCTGAAGGAGCTCAAGACAAATATTACTTCTTTAAACGAGGGCGCTAAACCATCACAGCCAGCATCTAGCATGCCTTTTAATTCATCTTCCTCAACCAAAAGCACCACTTCCACAGCTTCTATTCCTTCTGATACAATCTACACAAATCAATCTCCTGTTAACCCATCTATGGGCATCAGACCTGAGCTTAGTTATGACCAACTGCAAGGCTACTTAGGTGTTCAGATTGGTAGTAAAGTACCAACACAGCAAGCCCAACGACCAACATCATCGCCAAGTCGACAGCAACACACCCCACAAGAGCAGCCTCGCCACCAACAACCCATGTCTCAAAATTTGACACCAATTCAACTGACAAATGGCTATGGTTTACTGAATACACAAAGTAACAGTTATCCCGATGTGCGAAAACAAGTACCTACTCAAAGTCGCATTCCAATGAATCAACATCCACAACAATTTCATCATCTGCAGCAGTCTCAACACATTCAGCAACAGCAACACCAACACCAACACCAACAACAACACCAGCAACAACAGCAACCTCACTCACAGCCACAACCTTGGGCAAATATGATGATGGGATCAAGAAATTATGGTAAATTAAATGCATACACTAAATTGTTTTGATATTCATGTGTTCTTCTTTTTTTTAGATATGATGATGAATAGCATGTACAGTAACAATCAACCACCTAATTAACTGCAATCTTATCTAACTATATATACAAGCATACCCTTTCATTTTCATTTTGTTCTTTTGTTCTAAACAAGAAAAAACTTAATATAGTATTTTTTATTTATTTATTTTTTATAAACAGTGTAGTATGTATATTTTTTCTTTCTAGAGAATGAGAAGTTTCCTTTAACAAATGAGAAGAAAAGGTTTGAGAGAGAGAAAGAAGACAGTTTTATAATACAGAATGGTAGAGTGATATATGTGAGTTGTATGATAACAGAAAAATTAATAAATATAAAAAAGTGAATGGTTTTTACGCAACTCATTCCCAGTCAAAAAGAACAGGCTTATCTTGAAGTTTCGAAACAAGCTCATGTTCTTGTTCAACTTCATGCTTTTTCATTTCCGGAATGAGACGATCTTCTAATGCGAGTTCGTAAACTTGGTTGTATTCATGAACAGGACCTTTGAAGTGGCCACGGTCCCAACCAAGGTTGAGTGCACTTCGAATCATACGTAAGATATATTCTTCACGAAGCGCTTTGTTGCTGAACTTTTGATGGTCCTTGGCAGCATCATCGATGGCCGATCTTAGAGAAACCAGGTTGCTGGGATCAAACTTGTAGCTGTTGTAGTATTCATAGCTTGTGACGACAGCGCCTTTTTCGGTTACTATTTTAGGATCCAACAAGGCAATATTGACGTTTCTTGAGCCTGCTTTGTTCAAAGGGCGATCAATTAATGCTTCGTGAAGTTTGCCTCCACCAGCAGTGATTACACCAGCACCAAAAACTAAACCCTCTACTGTGTCAAGACCAGAATAGTCGCTATTTGGATTAGGAGAGAACATGAAATCAGCAGCAGCACGACAAAAGATGCTTAATTGGCGTTGTTGCTTGGGCGCGTAAATGAGTGAGACATGGTTGGGGTAAAGTTCGACTAGAGCTTCAAGTCGTTTGATAGGATAGCCTCGACTGTCACCCATAATCACTAGTCTCATGTTGTTGACAGCAAAGAACTTGGCTGCCTCTTCTACAATTTCCAATCCACTGCCGTATTTTAAAGGGTTTCTCATCAACACAACTGGTCGTACCAAATCCTCTTCAGTAAACAAACTACGCTTGATCAAGTATCGCTTTGCACGATCTTTGTACATGGAGATAAAATCATTAGGGTCTTCTGATAAGGTCCAGTATGTTGGTGTATCGGGAACATCAAGGGCTAGTGGATGTAAAGGATCGGTAGAGTAGATTGGATCTTGATCTCGAATGAGTTGTAGCCCATATTGAGGATATCCCATCTTACGCGAAACCAATTTGTCTGTGATAAAAGGGTGTTCAGTACTATAATAATCAATAGCACCATTGATGCCGTAAAGACGAGAGTTCTCAGCTTTCTTGAGCAAACCATTCATGACAAGTTCTTTCATATGAAAATCATGACGACCTTCCACAATATCTGTGGCTGTAGGACGGCTTGTGAAAGTGACAGCATCAGCAAGATCAATAGCAAGCTTTGACATAAACAGCTTGCTACCATAAACGTATTTTCGAAGCTTTTCTCTTTCGCCTAGATGATCTAAAAACTTGGTGACATTACGGAAAGTATTAGAGTACTGAACTTCTTCTTTGTGGTCATGCATAGTGTATACAATGGCGGGTGGTCGGGGTCCTAAATCATCTGCTTCCTTTTTGTCTCGTAAGATCTTGGCTACATAAGCATTTGAGGCGCCATGAATATGAACAATATCAACACGTGGAACAATACGGATGGGTGCAAAGATAGACTCTTCGTCGGCTGCAGTTGCTTTATGTGCCAAGAAGGCAGCAGCTGCTTTAGCAAAATACTGATCCTTCCATTCGGTAGGCAATTCGTTTTCGTTGTAAATTTCACTAGGTGTACGGCACTTGAAGGCCTGATTGAATGGCTTTCTGTTAGCATGACTAATCATGTAGACAGGAACAGCATCTGTTGGAGCTGGAGGACGTTGAGGAGTAAGTAAAACGGATGTGTTAATGTTGTTGATCATCTGCCATTCGTATACACTAGGTGCTTGTACCGGAGGATTAAATGCATACAGTACTTTCCACACTCGAAACTCAACCGTCATCACTTGTCCCGGCTTCTTTCCTCTGATGTCCATGACCATATCGATTTCTCTTTCTGCTAACCTTTTCATGAAAGAATAGAAGGGCATTACAATGGCAACTTCAGTGAGGTTTGACGCCTGTTGTGCTGCTGCAAGTGCTGTAACAGTTCTGCCTAGTTCGGAAACAGTAGCCGGTCCGAATTCTCTTGTGACATGATACACTCTAGTACCTTTTTCTATCTGAGTTGGTAAGCTTGTGTCCAAATGAGTGTACGTCTTGAAAGGATATTGTCTTTTCACTAGGAATTTTTTTTTTAGTAAATGAGCCAAAACATACACATAAAAGAGAAAAAAAAAGATGTAACCTTACAGAATCTAATGGAAGTTGATTCTTGATTTAAGAGATCATAACTGGCACAAAGAAACACTAACTCTGCAATACATAATAATGCAGCAAAGATAGATAAAATATTCCACCAGCGCCATTTTCTGTCATATTTGATCAAGTTGCGTGGCTGAGACGTATCAGGAGAAGATGAAAAGGATGCAGCAAAAGAGGAAGAAGAAGGACTGATTCTAGAGGTTGCTGAAATTTTTGAGGCATAGGTAGTTGGAGAAGGAGAAGTTGAAGTCCCGGTCACTAGTGTAGTACCCGGTGAGTCTGTCTCTTGGTCTATAGATACAGATATCTGCGGTGGAGACATAGCAAAGGAATGAACAAAGAAAAGAGAAAGAAAAGGAAAGGAGACTCAAAAGAAAGAAAAAAGAACAAAAAAGAGGAAGCCGACGCCTATTTAGAACATTACACTGATATCTGCCTCGATCCATAATCAATCTGCCAAATAAGTCTAAAGACCTTATTTTTTTTCTTGAAATGGAGTTTTAAATAATCCATAAAAATGGACTACTAAGTTTTGTGCTACATGAAGTCCTTATCCATTTTTAACTTCAGTTCAGTATTAAGTTTAATGTATTCTTGGTTTCGTTAATGTAGAAAAAAAAAGGGTATTTAGTTCTAAGACATGACAAATCCAAAAATACGTTTTACTAGAATTGTCGCAAACCAAACAAAAAGGATTATTGCACAGTCATCGCCTCTGTCTCTTACCATACCATATAGCTGTGTTATGTCGAATTGTTGAAAGGCTTCATCTGGACAATCATTCCATCTACACAACGCCCAAAGTTACAAGCTTTATCGAAATACAAGCTGAGCAAGTATTCGAATTACAAGAAAGAGCTTCTCCTTTCTCAACATAATCGAAGAATGGTTTTTGAAAACGAAGTATAATACTAACATACAGCAAATGCCATAAAAGCGTGAATCAACACTAGTTTTGAAGCAACCCGACGGTTGTGTTACTCAAGAAGATGCCCAAAGCTGGGCAAACCATTTAAAGCATAAATGCTCAAACATCAATGAAGATCTCTGATAATTTGCCGTATTTCTTAGATAAAGCGAATGATGTAGAGCATTCATCCTATTTTGTGTCATATTTCCCAGTAGAACCATTTGTGTTAGAAGAACGAAAATACTGCAATAAACTCAAGCAGCCATAGGCAGACAATATCTGTGTGTGAGAGAGAGAGAGAGAGACAGAGAGAGACAGAGAGAGACAGAGAGAGAGAGGAAAAGAGTAGAGTTAGCCCTCCTCAGGACATACAGCAACACAATCAAAATGCCACTGATTATCTTTTAACGTTCCAATCTCGAATCCATAAATAGGCCGAGTTTAGGTTATGGCAATCGCATTTGTGCAATTTGTTCTCAAATGATGCACGATTTCTGTTCTTTGAATCTGTAATCTTTATTTTTTTTTTGTTAAAAATGCTGTATATTTTGTTTACAAGAGAAAAAGAATACAGTGCGTCCACCCTCATTTGGACACTTTTTTGAAAAAATTGGCCGGAATTTAGAATTCGATTGCCCACTTTTGTGAGCCCCAATTGCCCATAAATTTGAAGTCCAATTGGTCACTTTTTTGAGCTCCATTTGGACAATTTTTTCGAACTTCATTTGGTTGATTTTTTGAAAGAAAAAAAAAAGTTATTACTATTCAATGTTTATATAGGAACCTTATTAAGACAGTTTTGAAACTGATTCACAGAATGCTGAATGAAGCCTTTTAGATGCTCAACAGGTATAGACTCAGCAGCTTCAATGATACGTGAAACAAGTGTTTCTGAATCTGTAAGCTTGCTCCGTTTGACTTTCGCCTTTACAACAGCCCAAAACTGCTCGATTGGATTAAGTTCAGGCGAGTAGGGAGGAAGATAGACGGGTGTATAGCCTCTTCTCATAATAACTGGGTCAATGATCTTAGGCATATGAATTGGAGCATTATCCATAACAATAAAGTAGCCCTTCATTTCAGGATACTCATCCATAATATCCATCGTATCATTCAGAAATTGAAGAAAGTGGCCGCCTGTAGTACCTTTGGGGACGGACAATCTATCTTCAGGTGCCTTTCTTTTTGTAGCTCCTACAACTCTTCTTTTCTTCGTATTTCCTGCCTCTCTCAAACTCAAATTGACAACACCAATAACTGAAATTGCTCCAATCACAGTATGCGAAGTACCCTTTGTTGAAGGTGTTACAACAATGGCTCTTGTTCCTTGTGCGGACCAACCTCGACTGCGACGCATGTTCACATCGAAGCCAGACTCATCGATAAAGATACAATTCTTTAAGTAATCCATTCCGTTCTGAGTCCATTGGTTGACCCAGTCAGCCCGTGCCTGAAGATTTTCTTCTTTGTTACGAGCAGCAGGATGACGTGTTACAACCTTGATACTTAGGTTGCATTCTTCTTTCATGAATTCAGCTACTCTGGATTTCTTGATCTCTAACCCAGCAAAACTTGATGTCAAATCATCTACGGCATCCTGAATAGTCGCAGAAGCATCCTCATCGAAAAAATTGATCAAATGACGCTTATGATCCTCACCAAGCTGGCTAATAGGCCTACTAGAACCAAGATTTGTCTTTTTCGTAGGGATCGTTCTATCTGGGTCCTCTTCGTATGCCTTTTTCCACTTGCGCGCAGTGTCATAATTCACGTTTGCTGCTTGAGCTGCTTCTCTGGGCTTCATTAGCTTTTTTTTCAAGTAATAGAAGTAACGTTTACGATCTTCTAAAGCGTAGACATTGTGTTGACGCGATCTTTCTTTCTTGGCAGTAACCTCTTCCATGATGGTGTCATTCATGTCTTCTTCGACTCGATGATCTTTGTTTTTGATGCATTTTCGAAGATCAGTTAAACTTCTTAATCGAAACGATTTTTCTTCAACAAAAGTAGTTGCTTCTTGCCCTCTTTCATCAATAATGTTTCCAGTGCCGTCTTCATAAAAAAATTCCATGTTGTAAAGTGTCTAATAAAAAATAACCAAATAGTATCGGTTAAATGAATTTCGATAAGTTGTCCAAATGGAGCTCAAAAAAGTGACCAATTGGACTTCAAATTTATGGGCAATTTTTTTTTTTTTTGTAAAAAGTGTATACTTTATTAAAAATTGAAGTTACGACTTAGAAAAATAAAAAGGAAACTAATTAGCCGGCAGAGAAACGATGTCGGCCCAAAAAGCATTGGAAGCAGGCTTCCGGGTTCCAAAACTCATTGTCGAAAATGCATCGATAATGGTGCGTCCACAAGGCGCTAATCGCAGTGCCCAATAGGCACAGGGTGGATGCAGGAAGCACCTCACCACTCTCGCTCTTAAGGCTGGTAATAGCCACCCAGACAGAGGTCATGGTAGGAAAGGCGTGAGCAAGGTTGCCGAACTGCAGTACCCTACACCAGAATTGCCATTTGGAGGGGCACCTCACCATAAAATGGTAGACGGTTTCGGGCAGCAGTTGGCAAACGGGGCAAAGAGGAGAAAATATCCATGAAAGTTTCCATTGGTGGAGCTTCGATGCATTGGCTATGCAATCATGGAGAAGCCTCCACCAAGGTGTAAACGCACTTGGAGGGAGACAAAGGCTCCAAAACAATTTCCAGCTAGTCGATGGTAGACGTAGCGGAGCTGGTACTGCATACGGTATGGAAGCATGGAGAGGCCCTTTGTCTATCGCCCACCACTGACGAAGCTGTTTTAGCGAAACGCTCAACACTGCTGTGGGACCCCCACGGCCCACGTCCACCGTCCAATATGACAGATCTGGCAGATAGACGTTCGAGTCAATTGGATGTGACGAGGCGACAGGAATCTCCGGACTGGGTTGGAGTATGCGACAACGATTCCTTACAATAGGGTGCAGCTCGCATGCCGTAGTGCTTAGAGGGTCCTGCAGGAAGACATCATCGTAGAGTCGTATGAGAGTGCGGCGTGAGGAGCGGATAAATGCTCTGTTAGCATACAAAGACTCTGTCGAACGATCGTAGCAGAGCAAATCCGACACTAGGTAGTGGCTTCGTACCGAAGGAAGAGGCAAATCGGACGTCGAAGGGCGACTCATCACTAGAGGCAGCGGAAGATCCAACACCCATCCGAGGGACCAAGAGCTACTCAAGTCCAATGGAGGAAGGCGAGTGAGCAGCTTGAGGAGTTGTAAGAACGGAGGGCAAGACTTAAAGAACGGCTTAAATATTTCAGGAGCAAGAAAGACTGGCAGGAAAGAAGCGTGGCCAGAGTTGATTTGGAAGAAACGAAGTAACCAGGGCGTCAAAAAGTCAGTGGCTGCTGGCTCCAAAGCCATTCGCTTAACATAAACTAGCTGGAGCGCTAAGGCTTGGTCATTGATATCAATAATGTTAAGACCCCCTCGAGACCGTGGACGGCTAGCAGCCTGTCGACTAGGCTTGGGCCAAAAGGGCATGGCAAGATCCGAAACAGCTGAGGTGATGGAGGCTATCCAGTCCTGTGGTAGTGGTATTACTCGAAGAATAAACCAAAGTCTGCTTAATACCAAAGAATTAACTGCAACAGAGAGGCCACGAACCGAAAGTCCTCGCATCCGTAAGTTGTGGATGAGACCATACAGCTTGGAGCGAAAGCCCGATAAGAAACGAGTCAGTTGAATGTCACTAGAATAGAGAGGATAACCAAGCAACTTGACTGCGTTAGGGGAGGCAGCATCATGCCACTCAATTCCGTTGGAAATGCAAATATCAGACCAGACAGGTGAGGGGGCCCCACTTAAAGAGACAATCGTCGTTTTCGAGATGTTGGTACGAGCATTGGAGGCGCGAGAGTAAATTGACAAAATCTCCAGCAACGAAGGCCATTCTGACGGAGAGGAGAGGAAAATCTCTAAATCGTCCGCATAGGCTAGCAATCGGATCGGCGGTGCATCCCTCAAGCGGGTAGGCATATCCAGAGGTGAGCAAAACAACTGTTTCGATGGTAACAGACGAGGCACAGGAAGACCCTGGAAGCTCGGGCTAGCAAGAACGAAACGTAGTAGAGGTTCATAGGCCAAGTTAAAGAGAAGAGGGGACAAGGGATCTCCCTGGCGAAGCCCACGACTCTGGGTAACTGGGGCGCTAAGCCAACCATTGATGGTGATACGGATTTGGGTACCAAAGAAAAGCAAAGAAAGGCTGTCAATGAGACGAGAAGGAAACCCAAAACGCGCAAGCACCTGTCTGATGTAACCCGGGTGAACTCGATCGTATGCCTTCTCCTGATCCAAAAGAACCGCCACCTGAGGGGCAGTGGATTTGGAAGCTCTGAGTGTAGCCATTAGGGTATGGTTCAACCAACCGTTGTCAGAAATTAGCCGATTAGGCATAAAACCAGTCTGGTAGGGAGTGATCAGTTCCGGTAGCACTAAATTGAACCTATTGGCTAGCAGCTTTGTGAAAAGCTTGGCATCGACGTTGATTAAGGAAAGTGGACGCCAATTGCTCAGCAAAGAAGGATCACCTTTCTTAAACAAGAGAACCATGCGAGTCAGACACCAAGAGGAAGGAAAAGAGCCGTGAAGTGCATCATTTAAGACAAAGACGAGAAGCCGAAGAATCCCTCTGTGACGCGGTATAAGGAACCGATACAATTCGAAAGGTAAGCCATCCAGCCCAGGGCTTTTTCCCGACGGACTATGCTTTAAAAGAAGGAGCAGGTCATCATCAACGAACGGGTCAACGAGAGAGTGCTGGTCTTCAGAAGACAAGACAACAGTCGACGGTATGGCCCCCAACAGCTCATCTACAGACGGTTGATCAATGGGATTAGGGGTGTACAAAGAAGTATAAAAGGAGCGAGCCTCTCTCAGCATGCCAGGTATATCATTAACAGCGGCCCCTGACGTAGAGTCAGTTAGACGACGGATGGCTTGCTGTCTACGGCGAGAGCGCAACACTTTGAAAAAGTATTTGTTGTTACGTTCTCCCTGTTCTTTCCATCGAGTCGACGTACGCAAACAGTACTGTGCTGTCTCTTTTTCCACTAGTCCTGAGATGGCATCATCGATATTGGATAGCCGCTGCATGGAAATAGATGAAGGTGCTGGACTGGTGGATAGACCACGCAGAAAGTCTGTACGATCCCGTTGAAGTTGTGCTAGACTGGCTCGGGTACGAGCTTTAGAATGCTTAGAGTATGAGCGAGCCACCCTCTGCAAGAGAAGTTTAAGCTGCTCCCAAACACGTTGTCGTTGAGGCGCGAGTGTAGCATCGAAAGGCACAGATCTATAATCTAACGTACCTTCTAAGGGTATCTGCAGGCCAGCAAAATCAACTTGAGACAAAAAAGCATCCACTGAAGCCGTGAGCAGACCAATAAACCTCTTATCCAGCAAAAGAGTCGGATTGAAACGCCACGCTCCCGGACCTGTGGGTATGTCAGATACTGATAAATCCACGGTCAATAGACTATGATCCGTCCACGTAGAAGGGAGATGGTGCAGCTGGCATCGGCTAACATTTGCCATCCAAGACGAGTCTGCGTAAACGTAATCTACCGTCGTACGTATAGAATTATTCGCTGAGCTAGTAAAGGTAGGCAGGTTATCTGGAAAGCAATTGGTGTAATGTGCATCCAACCATTCCACCCAGGGTTCCGTAAAAACATGACCTCGAAAAGCTGGATCAAACAAGTTGGAGTTGAGATCGCCAAGAATGAAGGAAGGACAAGCGCCCTCATAAGTGGGATGAAAATAAGGTACCTCTTCCCGAAGAGAATCGAAAAAAAGGAATCGTTCGGTAGAGGAAGGTGGAACATATAGGTTAAGGATAGAGCAGACCATTTGGTTGTTCTCATCCGCAATAGAAGCATAAGTGCAGCGTCCATCTAGATACGTGGCTGTATCCTGAATAGACAGTGCTGAATTAAGACATATGATAGCTGTATGCCATGTGGCATGAGATGATGTATTTGGAAAAAGGAATGTGCGGAACTTGTGAAGGTGGGATTCAGTGAACGAATGGGCTTGGGCAGGAAGAACATCCTGTAGACAAAGGATATCCAAGGATAAGGAGCGTGACTTTAAATGAGTGATGAATGATTTACGCAGTTCAGGATGAGACTCTTTGAAAATGCTGCGCACATTTAAAGAGCCTATGCGAAGAGATGGTGTACTCATTGTGGCCCAAGACCCTTAGTGCTAGAGGTAGGCGCTGTATCCAGCTCCGTATCACTACCAACAGAAGTCAAGTCTACCTCCATCGTGGTAAACGCTTCGTTCTCCACGTCGATCGCTGACCCCTCTAAACAGGTGAGTTCCACTCCTCGCATGTCCAAAGCAATCGAATCCGGTGCAAACCTGGATGCGGAGGTCCCATCAGGAATCGTTGAATGAGCTGTTGAGGCATGTGCCGGATCAATTTTCCTTCGTCGTTGAGCAGTAGCCTTTTCCTTCTCCTGGTTTCTTAAATGGATATACTCATCCAATAGATCGGTGTCCGATCTTGTCTCAGTTCGCCTCTCTCGTTGCCGATCACAAAAGCGACGAGTATGGCCCTTTTGACCACAACCAAAACAACTCTGATCCTTTAGCTTAGGACAATCCCGGCGGAAATGTCCAGCCTGTCTGCAGTAAAAACATATCGGGGCGGCCCCTTTAAACGAAGCGGGAGCATGTTTGTCCCAATAGCTGAGATACAATTGTCGGGTGAGGTCCTGGATGGGTAAGTCCCCCGTACCCTGAGAGTTGCGACTAGCAGTTTGAGTGTCAATGACAAAACTAATCTTCCCATCAAAGAAACCTTCACAAGTATGACGTCTTATCTGGTGCACTGTGCCATAGTGCTGCAGACTTTCCTTCAAACCCAACAATAATTCGTCACTCTTCGGAATATGAATTAAACTGAGTGCAACATGAACAAAAGATTTGGTGCCAGCCCCTGTTGAGCTAGCCGTGCCAATGAAACTGGCATCACCCACAGTCAAACCAACTTGTAGAGCACGATCACGAGCCTCCATAGTGGTGAAGCGTGCTTCAATCAAGAGGTCACTCTTATTAGGGTTAGAGGTAAACCCACTGAGATGTTGAAAGCCCTCAACTGCCCCAATATCTGCCTGTATGGCCTTATAAGCTTGAATATGATTAGCAAAGGTGCCTTGAGGAAAAGAAAAGATGACAGATCCTGTCGTCAACGTCTGATGAACTATGTTGGCGGCCTTGCGATTCAAAAGCTCGGTTTCGTAGTCTGGAGATTGATAGATCACTTCAGGTACATACTTAACCGCAGTGTCCTGATGATGAGATCGTGGAGAATGAGGAATGCGCAACTGATTACCCCTTTCTGCCACCTGAGCCCAAAGAATCCCTTCTGGGTTCGGCATAGGGAAGAATGAAAGTGAAGAAGGTGAAGGTCTGGTTTATTTATTGTTAAGCTCAAAAACACACTCAAAACTACGTATAGTGTAGAAAATGCGAAAGAAAGCTTGAGATTTTTTATGGGCAATTGGGGCTCACAAAAGTGGGCAATCGAATTCTAAATTCCGGCCAATTTTTTCAAAAAAGTGTCCAAATGAGGGTGGACGCACTGTAAAAACCCATTTTTACAAGCATCGTTTAGACACATAACTGAACTTGTCAACTTTTATGCCCTTATTACTGAAGTTCAAAAAATAAATTTATCCCAATGTCAGTTTGGGGTGTGGAAATACATGCAAAAAAGAATAAATGTACGATTATTTCACTCATAAAAAGAATAAAAATAATGTTCAGACTAGAAAAACTAAACCGCAAGTGTATCAGTAGTTCTCATAGCAATTGCTGCCTATTTCAGCGGTTACCGTCTCATGAGCTTGCTCTTAATCACTGATCAATATTGCTTGAAGAGTGAGTAAGGCTTTTTTTTTACTAAAAGCGAGCACTTTATTTTTTATCCTGAGCATTATTTTTATTTTTTTTTGTGAGCGAAATAATCGTGGAAAAGGTGTACGTGATACCAAAAAGGTCTACGTCATTTCTTGAATTTAAACTGAGTATACGTTTAGTTCGCGCACCTAGTAAATTATTTCTTTTTCACATCACTTCCATTATTACAGATGTTTAGTCTGATGTGGTAGTGCAACTTGGGATCTGGGGTTTACTAGGATTCAACGGAGATAAGGCAGATAGAGCTCTTATTCTCTCGCTGTTGTGGACGCCTACCCACAGTGTAGCTTTCGCTTTGTTAGAAAGTGCCCGGGCTAGGACTAATACGACAGTGTGCGCTTGATAACGTAGCCTTGAAGTTATCTTGCAAAAGTGAAGTTGGTAGTAGACCTTTGTAGTCCAATGCATTGCAAGGTTACATGTTGGTTTATTACATGAGTGTAAGCTACCTGCTACGAGGTGCTTTTACGGACGCTTTAGGGCGGACTTCACCCAATGTCTTGTGGATGTAGCTACGATGCTTGCTGTTGGTTGGGATCTGGGGGTTACTAGGATTCAACGGAGATAAGGCAGATAGAGCTCTTATTCTCTCGCTGTTGTGGACGCCTACCCACAGTGTAGCTTTCGCTTTGTTAGAAAGTGCCCGGGCTAGGACTAATACGACAGTGTGCGCTTGATAACGTAGCCTTGAAGTTATCTTGCAAAAGTGAAGTTGGTAGTAGACCTTTGTAGTCCAATGCATTGCAAGGTTACATGTTGGTTTATTACATGAGTGTAAGCTACCTGCTACGAGGTGCTTTTACGGACGCTTTAGGGCGGACTTCACCCAATGTCTTGTGGATGTAGCTACGATGCTTGCTGTTGGTTGGGATCTGGGGCTTGGAGTCAGACAAACTCTCACCTTCACGTGGTTGACTCTGTTAATCAAAAAGAACTTATACAACAGGTTCTTTGAGAGAACTAAGAAGAGTTTTTAAATGTAATTTTGGATACGGTATTAAATTTAATCCTTCTGCAAGTGAATGTAGTGATGTTCTCAATAAAGGCTCTTGGTAGTTTCTTGGTTTGTTTTTCTTTTATATCGTAACTGTCATTATTCGCATTAGCTAGTTCATTTACACTTGTTTCGATACCTTCCTTTCTTTAATGAAATGCTTTACTTTCACACTTGACCTAAAAAAGAAATATTGAGTTGTTTTATGATATCTAGAGTAAAGTATGCGCTTATCAATCTTAGTTGGACTATAAAAACTTTCTCAGTTTGAAACTTTTTCTTATATACAATTTTTCCTGAAATCAATGGAACATATGAAAAGTGTTTTGATTCTTTAGGCGGCTGCGTTCCATCATTTATCAGTTTGTCAATAGGGGAATAAAGCCTGAATTTCGTTACGCTCATTTCTGTTTATCAAGGGACGAAGGAGGACTGGGCTTGCTAGACTCCCAGGTTCAACAACACAGTCTGACCTCCCGCTGGTCGAAAATGATTCTTCGACCTCCCAACGATCGGTTGCTCTGTCAGTTGTATCTTCAACACACAATTCGCAGATTCTTCACTCATGGCTCTCCAACGCTGCTCTCATGCTTTTCTCCCTTCATTACGGTTGAGCATATCCTTGGAGTACGGATTTGCCATGCACTCTATTTTTGAAACCTTGGACCTCATCACAGACAGAGTGACTTTAGACAATACTATGTGCACTCCTGCAACCATGGCCTGCTTACCGCTCCACGCTCTCTTCACTGACATTCCGACTGACCATTGGATTCTCACTCGCCGGCCTAATATTCTCTTGGTGGATCATTTCTTCCTTTTTGATCCAATACGTCGTTGTCTCCGTCCGCGTACCCGTGGTGATCAGCCCATTTTTCCTCGCCTCTCAGCCCGTCTATGGCAAGATCTGATGGTCAATAACTCACTGACTTATGCGACTAGATTCGTCGAGACGCTCGTCAATCCCCCCGAGCCCTTGGGTATAGTTGACGAATCTTCTTTCAGCAGCTGCTGCTCCAGCTCACTCATCTGGCATACTCCTAATAGGGCTTTTCGACAACTCATTCTGGCGGATGTCCTCATTACACCTCCCACTACTATTCAGCCATTCCCGTGGAAAAGGTTTTGGAATTTCCCTATCCGACCTGATACCCGCACCTTCTGGTATCGTGTCGTTCATCACAAAATTCTTAGCCAAAGGGCTATCTCTCAATTTCGTCCAGACTCTTCTGATACCTGCCCTTTCTGTCATGCGAGCCAGGAATCACCTTCACATTTGCCAGTCGAGTGTCCTCTCAAATGGGCTGTGTGGTTCGAGGTTCTTTTACGCATAGTGCCCTACCTTCACTTTGAGCCTGCCGATGTCTTAGATGTGCTATACAGTTTGGCTATGTATGACCACATTTCACCTTCTGCCCTCTTTACAACCTGCGCAGCCACATCTTTAGCCATTTGGCAATCTCACTGGTCCAGTGTTATAGATAACATCCCTTTCTCCCTCACTTCTGTTCTTGCAAAGGTTCAAAAACTACTATAATCTATAGATTTATATCCTAAGCGCACCTCCCATTATGATGTGTGACTTATTCAGTTAATTTTGTTTCAATAAATTGACTTTCTACCAAAAAAAAAAGTGTTTTGATGCAAAAATAAAGTTTGATGCTTCTATTGTGACAAATCCTCACCTTGATTTTTGATGCAAGTAAGAATTCAGGTGTCAAATTGTTTGTTTGACATTCCTAAACCAACATCGACGTTGATGAGACGAGGACTAAAAGTGTTGTACATCATCTCTGAGCCATGCTTTATTTTCATATCGATGTGTTAATATCCCTTTTCCTTAATATCTTTCGCGCTAAACACTAGGATACAAGGCAGTTATATTTGATTTTAAGCGAGGGTAAAAGATTTTTAATGGAATAAGACAAAGCTATTCACCCGAGAAAACGAGATCAAAAAGAGGGAGGGAGGAGGAAGCACCATGTTTTCAGTTTTCGTCTTATCAACTTCGGTGGTCTAAGAATTTTGTTGAGACCATGATTGTCAAATTTAAAACTGCGAATAAGAAGTGCAGATCAAACAATATACGTGTACCTTTAATTTAAGCCATTAACTGCTCTTTACTTCTCACATTATGCACTTCAACAACTTACCCTCTGAAGTACTGCTCGAAATTTTGTACCGCTTACTGCACCGCACAGATAGATACAACTTAGCAACGACTAATAAAAGGTGTCTAGCAATTGCTACACGACGATCACCAAAAGGTTCTGTCCTGAGAAACAAAATAAACATGTTGGAAACAAGATGCATGACAACCATGACAATAGCAAGCGACTCTTACGATCCAAAGCTGATCAGCCATGTGATTGCATACGCCACAAAGCTCAACAAGATTGTCTTCAACTTGCAGAAAGTCAAATTTAAGTTTGCTGCGTTATTTATGACTATAAATCGACCCTGCACATTCTTAATTCCAGCTGCAACAGAAAATGCCTTGGCTTTAGCAGTCGAAGAAGCTGGAAACACCAACATAGTTCTCGAACTTAAAGAGGAGTCACTAGAAGATATGAAGACGCCAGAAGAAGTGGAAAGAAGAATAAGCGTGCTCAAGAACATCGAAAAAGCGAAGTATATCGCCAGAACTGGCAACAGAATCTTTCGTAAAGACAACCTTAATAGTCTTCTTCTCTCTAATGTTCGCAAGTTTTTTGAGCCAAACCAGTATAAGATAGCCAATGATGTATACAAAATGCCAGTCACCACAACAGAAGAATCAAATGAAGCAGCCTCAACTGCAGCAAGATTCCTAGAATCTGTTTCAATAGTGGAAAACAACTGGTTTTTTGTTACAAGCTTCTGTATGTTCATCCACAAGAAAAGCCTTGATGATTGTGCGGACAAATCGGCTGTTGGCTTCCAGAAGACTCCGGTCTTATTCATTAGACGAAAGACCCGTATGGGAAATGACTTTTTTGAGCTGACTTTAAGATTTGCAAATGTAGAGCTGCTGTTCACCTCTGGCTATTTTGGCCATGTGAATAGCTCTCACTGCAACGCATTCTTTGGGTCTTCGGTCCGAACATTGCCAAAAGAAATCGCTGAGAGCTATAAGACTGCATTTAGTTCTTCAATATTCGTTAATGAATCGCTGGTTTCTCTTGTAAGAATGCCACGCATTCTTAACCAATACGCAAAGCAGCATGCCTCGAACGATTGGATGTTCATTAGCAAAAGACACCACGACCAAGGACTTTCGCCAGTTCATCCTCTGTACTACAAAAGCAGCAACAAGGCACAAGAAACAGCATCCTTACTGTTAAAAGCTTTGGTAGAAAAGAATGTTGACAAAGAGGCTTTTAAAGCAGCAAATGCTCAGCTGAAGTCGACACCACAGGTAAAGCAGACTGCTGCAAAGAAGCTCTTGAGAAGTTACATATCAAAAGCAAAGGCAAACCCAGACTTCTTGCTCAGCCCTCCTGACCAAATAAAGCTCAAGAAAGACATGCTGCTGTTGTACGAGTCGATCCTTGCTGCAGCCATCAGAAGAGATAACATAGCTTTGGCTAAATCAAACACCACTTCTGAAGAATAAATTGTATAACATAATTAGATACTTTTTTTTAAGAAAAAGACTTAGCTTGTTTAGTGTATGACCATACTTACTGATATTTCCAGGGAGACAAGGAGAGGCGGAATAACTATGTATATTCCCTTTATAAATATCCTCACATATTTGATCTTGACTTCTATACAAAAAGCTAGTTTTTGCTAAGTAACATATGATTTTACAGAGATACAAATCTAATGACTATTGATCTAAATCAAAGAGGAGTCATCCATAATAAAGCATTATCGATAAGCAGTCAAACTCATCTATCGGGCACTGCACTGCTTGAAGGAAATTATTCTATCGAACTTAAATATTTGAACTATTCTAACTTTTCATTAAGAAGTTATCAAAGATTTATTATAAAGGAACTAGAGTTACTCTCTATTTCTTATGAAGGGACTATCTATTCTTATTTACTCATTGCACTGACAGTCTATTGACTCGAACTAAATTTAAACGTTTTGAAAATGAGGAATACTTGCGCACTCACCTGGCGCACTCACTTTTTTTTCTTTCGATAAATTCAAACCCTCCATTATACCATATCATTCAATGATTTTGATAATCAGGGTTGAAGGACTTCCTCAGGTTCCTAAGCCCACCATATATGCTGTTCCCTTATGTGGCTTTTCAGAACCGCATGCATTTATCAAATACATGATTAGCCTTAAAAAGTTAGTTATTGTATTGCCGCTGAACTTAGGAAGAGCAACCCAAGATTTGGCCAGTTCGTGATACTTATACTATATATCATCATCTCGACGAACGGATTTAATTAATCAGCAACGGGGTACTCTGCTCTTTTCTTTTTGCCGTTGTCTCTTCTCTATAACTTCTAAAATGGAGACATTGTCCATATTTATCGCACCAAGTGTTACTTTTAAGCCCAAAAGCCAGTAAATAAATTCTAAATCAAACAAAAATTACTGAATTCGTAAGTGTTGTTTTGCTCTACAATATTTTTAATATATTTGATACTTCGCCTCCTTGTTTCTCTTTCTTAATTGGGCTCATATGTTTACCAATAAGAGCAAATTCAACTTAAAATTCTCTACTTTCATTCAGTAAAGTCGATTCATAAATCATAAGATATTTTTTCCTTTTTTGACGATCAGTATGTTTGATCTGTGCTCAATCCTTTAAGCTTGTCCCGATTTGTCCTTTGTGTTACCACAAAGCTTCTAAGACTTGGGGATTTCATAATACTACACCTCTTCTTTGTTTGTTCCTATAGACTATTTGCTTCTTCTTCAACGGCCATTTCGAGCTTGTGAATCACAGCAAAAATAAATGCTTGAGGCATTAATTCTATATAGATGTAGTTAGACTATGTTTCCTGATTGGACAACAAATAGTATTTGAAATATGGGAATACACTCTTTAGATTGAAGAAGAAAATTCTAGGTATGCATATGTTCTGTTTAGATGTGAAAGCTGTAACGGATTCAAGATAATGTGCATGTAAGGGTAATGCAAAGCGTATTGTGTTGATAGACATGGGCCCACAAGAGCTTGATTGAAAACAAGCATTAAACATACTGAAGACTATAGAGCTAGGATATGTCTAGAGTTCCTACAGGGCTTAACCGTACTCCAAGATAGACATGCAAGGCATATTTGGCCTAATCCATGATATGTTTATAGGAGTTGCTGGTTTTCTAAAAAGTGAGATTTATGTCTTCTCTTTCTATCCTTGACAGGTTGCTCTACCATGTTTAGAGATCTACTTTATACGATAACGAACAAAATGTGTTGCTTTTGACTAAATAAACGAGTATTGAATTGTGAGCATGTTTTGGTTTGATAGGATCTGATGAATTCTCAAAGCAATTGGCAAATCAACTGATTGAAAGATATCAATTTCAAGTTACTTTTTGTTATAGAAAGAGAGAACATGTTTTTAGCAGTTGTTGCTAGATTCATGATATGTCTAGTTCAGAGCAAATGAGAGTAATGGTGTGTCACTGAGAAGAAACTATTTTTTCTTCTATGGTTTTTTCTCTAAACTGGCTGCACTAAAGATCATTAAAAGAAATCCTTAAACCATGAGACAGAGTGAAGTAATTCAAGGTCGAAATGTAAAAGAGAGACTTACAAGAAAAAGAAGCATTCGAAATCATACGGAGACAACTGAATAAAAAAGAAAAAGATAAAAGGCCTTCATTACCTTCGCATGAGCATGTGTCTACAATCACTCGTTAGGCTATTTAACGAAGCATTGAGCTCTTATTCAGTATGAATTTCCTTGTAGAAGAAGTCTATCTCCCCCCCTTCTCCTTATTCAATATTGATTTTCTATTGGTTCCTTTTATCTTAAAATCAAGTTTCATAATTCAAACTCTCGTTCTTTGTTCTTTTGTAGGCACGAACACATAACAATGAATAACTCAACAGGTAAACTAATGCCTTTTTGGAGCTGAACTAAGTGCGTACAAACTAAATTTAGAGGACCATTGCTTAATGCAGTTTGAAACACCATTTGCTTTTTGAAGCTCAGAGTTTTCACATGATAAAATTAAACGGAAACCCATTCTCTCATTTCGTCGTCGTTTACGTTATTTCTCTCTCTTTTCTTTTTCTTTACTCCCTCTCTCTTAATCATACACATACATTTATACTATGAAGGAACTCATAGTAAAATCGCTGAATGACCCAGTCAAGTATATCATCGCACCACTGATATACTGCATTTATGTCTCAATGATTTCCTTTTATGAATGCTTCGTTCAACCATGGATGGTATGCTTATAATAAGAAGCAAGAAGACAGACGAGCATCTAACAGTATATAGAATAAGTTGAATGAATACAAGGAAAGTAAGCCTGAGAATAGACTACTTCGTTACCTTAAAAGTGCCAAAACATTTCAAGAATGGCAAGATAAAGCAAGAGAGTTAGACGAGTAAACACAGATGAATACATATCTATAGAGTCGTCACTCATTTGTTCTTTCATAGATATCTAAGTAAGACAACACTAATTGTAGCTACGAGAATCTGATGACCTGTTTTTTCTTAGAAAACGATAAATGGGTTCAAAAGCCTGAATCAAGGATATATGACTACAAATTGATTGCTTCTAGATTAGATCATCTCAGAAAAGCTCGATTGGATAACGATGTGGACAGTATGACATATTTACTAAGGGGTGGACTATTAAGAAACTTTGGTGGTATATGTGATCGCAAGCTATTTTCTCATTCTTATCTAGGGTAAATCAACATATATATACACACACACAAAATCAGTTGAATACTTATGTTCAAAACACAGAACCAAGCAGCTCGTGCAGGATTATATGAATGAAGTGGTTGCTCAAATTGAACACATCGAGTCGACTCCTGATTTTGATGCACAAGCTAAGCTCAAGTTCTTTAGTGATACACGACAGAGTTTTGGTTGTTCTGCCCTTGTGCTACAAGGCAGCACTGCACTAGCTCTTTATCATATTGGTGTTGTTAAAGCCCTGAATGAACAAGGTCTTTTACCTCGCATCATTAGCGGTACAGCTATTGGTGCAATGATTGCTGCATTGATTTGTATTCATACCGACGACGAACTCCCTGTAAGTATCATTTTTTTCTTCTCTTTCGTTCGTTGACTGACTTCTTAATAACCATAAAAAAAAGTATATTCTACAACCTGATGGTATCAATTTGACAGCGTTTTCAAGAAAGGGAAAGACTGGGTAGGTTGACCATCACCCATCAGATGAGAAGACTAAGCCAATCTTATATCTTGAATTTTAGTCATTTCAAAAGACGTATTACAAGATTTATGAAGTATGGTAAAGTTGTTTGAAGCAAAATCAATCTGACTTTAGTTTGCTAACATAACATTGGAAAAAGGGTATCTGATGGACATGAAAGTGCTACAAGAGTGTGTACGTTCCAATGTAGGCGACCTGACGTTTGAAGTAAGTCATGAAAATTATCAGTCTAATTTCTGCTTGGCACTAAAGAAAAAGGACAAACAGGAAGCATATGCTCGATCTAAGCGAGTATTAAATATCAGTGTTTCATCAAGCAGAACGCAAGAAGTGCCTCAGATACTAAACTATTTGACGGCTCCCAATGTTTTGATCTGGAGTGCAGCATGTTGTTCTACTGCTTCTGTCGGTTTATTCGGTAGTTGTGATTTAATGGCGAAAGATAAAAATGGCAACATTGTCAAATGGATTTCGACAGGTACAAATAATGAAAGCGGGTTACGGCTTTGACGAGATTAGATTATTCACCAAAGACAATATTCATTTTAGCTGTGAAGTGGAATCATTGGTCAGAGAAACCTGCATCTGAAAGTGAAGAACCTCTTTATCGACTTTCTGAACTCTTCAATGTTAATCATTTTATCGTTTCCCAGGCCAGTCTGTATGCTATTCCTTTCATCTCGAAGGCACAAAACTTACAACACGAGACATTAATTCATAAGCTTGCATTTATCGTTGCTTCTGAATTTAAGCATCGCCTCCATCAATTGGATCAGCTTCACATTTTACCTCATCAACTACGTGGTGTCATTGAAGAAAAAATGTCAGGCAATGTCAATATTGTGCCTGAATTAGCCTTTTCCGTTAGTTGTTTTTTCGAAATATATACATGCTAATACTCATTCTTTCTTTCTTTTTTTATGATAGGATTTCAATATTCTATTTTCAAATCCTTCACATCAATCATTAGCTTACTGGTAAATGAATAACTTGTTTGCATTATTGTTCTTTATTCGCTGATTCTTGTTTTCATAAGGATTCTTCATGGTGAGCGATCTGTATGGCCTTTGATGGCTTTTATTAGAACAAGATGTATGATTGAATTGGCTTTAGACAAAGGTAATTGACAGCATACTATTGACTAATGAAGTCACTCATCTTTTGCTGTTTTGTAATTAAGCTGTCTTGAGATTAAAAGCAATGAATGTCGAACGAGAGCCTGTAGTTGTTAGAAGTCGTTATGTTCAAAACAAGAAAAGGGCTAAATCGATGCATTAACAAAGTTTAAATCTCATACTGTTTTCTGTCTTTCTTTTTTAAAAGAAAAGAGGAATATATAGATATTTATAATATATGTAAATTTGTGTAGTGTATACATGTAATTTGATAAACTGGCTTTTACCAAACAAAGAAAAAAAAATTATAACTTATTGTCTCCAACCTGCATTTAATTGCATAAGTGTCAATACCGCATCCATGGGGAATTCAGCATTATTGCTATTATTCTGCGCTGTATCATCATTGGTATTTTCTGCTGCAGGAGCAATAGCAATATCTTTACTGCTACTGTCACTGCCATGATGGTTTGATAATCCAGTCATATTCGTGTCTGTCCCACCCGCTTCACTGTTCAACAAGCTATCCCTCACTTGAGCAGCAGCAGCCACATTAGCTGCCTGTTGAATAGTTGTAGCCAACAAAGCTACTAACTTCTCTTCAGGCCGCTCACCAATACCTCCTAAATGACCATATGATGGAGCCAGTGAGAAATCGTGGCTAGTAGAGGATTCACCACCACTATTGGTATTGTTGTTGTTACTTGTAGTATCAGATCCTTGATAATGTTGCAATTGTTGTAAAAGTTCGAGTATTTGGAATGGAAAGGGTTGTAATCTAGGGTCTTTTTCATCTTTTAATGTGTCCTGTTCAACAGGTGATGCTGATAGTGGTGGTACGGCTGATTCTGAATTCTCTACCACAGTGTGACCAGTAGTGTTCATAGTACCCAAAAGATTGCGGGCAGCAGCCGGTATACCTAGGTTATTGCATAATAAAGTGAGATAGCTAGCATCTGTAAGCGACTGTTGAGGTGCCAAATGTTGTGCAAGTGCAGCAAGATCCAGCCCACTGTTGGTATTGAGTGCTCCTTCAGCATGACCACCTAAACTATCATCCACCAGTCCCTTTCGACGCTCTTTGTCTTTTCGTTTCTGTTGGCGCTTCAGGAATTCTTCTTCGATCCATTTCTTTTTGTGCTCACTATCTTCTTTACCAAACAGCTTGTGAGCTCTTTTATTGACACGGCAGCGAAGATCATTGTCTTTGTCTGTTGTTTGATTAGGTTAACTGTTCTTATGGCGGAAGAAGATGGCAAAAAGTGGAGGTGAAGGGAATATCTACTTACTTCTTTCCTCATTTTGTTGTCGCCAACGCTTTTTACGTTCTCGGTTGTCAGCACGAACCTACAGAGTTGTTTTTTCTTGATTGAGTACATAGATATTACTTCTATAATTTGTTTACCTTTTGATTCATAAGTTCACGTTTCAGTAGCTCTGTAGGTAATTGACTTAGATCAGCAGTAGGCTGTATATTCTGTTGTTTTGTTGGTTGTCCAGAAGTTTCTTGTTGAGACTGTGGTGATTGAACAGTGGTGGGATCTTGGCCGAGAGTATGAAGCGATGCAGGTGTATTGGTGCCATTAGTAGGTACATCAGAAGCCGCTATTACATCCATTGAGTTCTCAAAGTTTGTTAAGAATGGAAAATCATCGGCACCACTCAAAGCTGCGTGTGCCAGTTGTAACTGGTTTATTGTAGCCAAGTTTTCTTGTTGTTGTGGTAAGGTAGCACTGACAAGCGATGTCTTTTCTCCTGCATCGTTTGTTTCAGAAGGTACTGTAGTGTCCATCGGACTGGTCATTGACTCTTTCTCGGTTTGTTCTTTCTGAAGCTCTTTTTCCAGTGAATGTTCTTCTTGACTCATATTTTGTAATCAGGAAAACTGTCTAAAGTTTGGGATTATTTTACAGAAGAAGGAAAAAGACAATGCAAGAAAGAGCGATGCCAGGTAATATGAAACGTACAAATTTAGATTGAAAAAAAGTATGCTGTTTGAAATAAAAGTTGTGTTGTTTCTCTCCTCTTCTACTCTCTTTTTCTTTTGATTTTTTTTGAAGATGCTAACAGATACAGTTATATCTCATTACATCACGTGACTTGACTTGCTTTTTTTTTCTTGGCGGGTAATAGTTAAAGCCACCGCATAGTGAGTATAAGTGTTTACGGAACATGCAATGGAATTGTATCAAGCTGAAATGTGCTTTTGTTTTCTCTTCCTTTAGAACGAACAGCAACTAGAGCAGCAAGCAGTTGACGAAACTCTCTAATGTAGTGCATGGTCTGCTCAGCTGTCCGCGTGTCTCGCTTACGGAGTTTGACCTCTACTACTTGAAACAAATCCTGAATGAGTTTTACTGTAATAATTGATACTTCATGAAAGCCTCTAGCTTTTTTAAAGGCTTTTCTCAAAGAAGAAAGTAATGGAAAACAGCTATAAGAAAAATGGCATCAAGTGAGCACGGCAACCCAAGCATTATGCCTTTCCTTCATTCCTTCTTTTTATCTGAAGACAATAACATTAGATATGGTCAATCATATGTATTAGTTTGTAACTTCAGTCGGATCGAACAATAACAACAACAACAACAACAACAACAACAACTTGATCATTGAAGTTGTAAGTAGCTTAGTTTTGGTGATTCATGAGGAAAAAATTTTTGAGATAGGTTGCAAATCTCCAAGGACAAAGCATCCAAAGATTCTTCAAATGCAGAATGCAAAAGGAATTCCTGCTGTCAGATCATTGACCTTGTATTCGACAAATTGACAGCCTGCATATTTACACTGAAGATGCATCCCATATCTCAAGTCCAACAGAATCTGAGTTGCTAGTAACTCAATGACTATCACCTACTTGGAAACAATTCAATGACTCAAAGCATCTACACTAAGATTTTTTCAGATGTTTAGCGTCCTAAAATTTGCGACAGATCAGACTCTGCAGATAGAAGAATCCCTTGTCGTCTTGAACTTCTTTCGGCAAAAATAGCAGGTTCAAAGTCATTTGATGATATCAAACCAGCCAAAGGCTTTTGATGTAACTCCCTTTTAATGCAAAATGTTCAGGAGTAGATAAAATGCTTTGAAATAGCCATCCCTATAGGAAGCTAAAAAAAAACCTGTTCTATGCGTTATTTATTCCGAGTTCACCCCTTGACTTTTGTATGGTGGTAGAGCTTTTGACTTTTGATTCAAAAATTTTATCAAGTCAATGAATATCCTGTTCGCAAGATTCATTTATCTCTGTTGCCTCACAACATCGCTCTGCATATTTAGGATAAATGTCTACACAAAGCGAAGATGGCTCTGAAGCTAGTAACCCTGTTCTCATGAATCTCTTTGTTTTTAAAATTGCTGTAACTAATGAAAGAAGAAGAGAACTTGAAGAGGAAAGCACAGAGAGAATTGAATCTGTTTTTGAAAGAAGATTCATTCACCGTGATAGGGTCAAATTTGACCAAAGGTTGAATAAAGATTATTTCGATGATGAGTGCCGCTTCCCCTGATGAATTGTTCAAAAGATGCTTCAGAATGCTCAAGGCACTCTTTTTAAGAATAGGAGCTGGTGTGTTAGAAGCAGATGCCAAGTTTGCATTGCTCAAGAAAGCCCGAGGTCTTCTAGAAGCATCTACCAGACAAAAAGTTGCTTCTGGTATTCGTTTGCTTGCCAAAGGCAGCGATTTTAATGCCATGGAAAAATACTTTGGAATGTCGGACAGCAGCTCTTCTGACTACCTTGTTCGCTTCCTCAAGGCCATAATCAAAACCTTTGGGATTGAGTATTTCGGGAAGCCTAACGTTGGTGATGCGAAAAGATTTCTCGCTTGAGGAGAAATAACAGGCTTTTTTAGGATGTTTGGCTTTCCCGAATGTATGTACTGGGAGAGTAAAAGGCTGTCCTTTCTCCTGGAAGGGGCAGTACCTCAATAGAAAGTGCAAGGCAACAAAGGTGCTTGAAGCCATTGCTTCATACGATTTATGGATTCGATATCGCGAGGTTCAATGAATGGCTTTAACATTCTTAGCGATTCAAATCTTTTCGATGATTGGGTTGCTGTTAAAAGCAGCCCTGTTGTGTTTAAAGCAAATGATTATCATCACAACATGAGCTACTAACTTTTTGATGGTGTCTATCCATCATAGACTACCTTGATTGGTACCATTTCTGATCCACTAGAAGATGCACCTAAGGTAACGTATTAGGATTTGAAAAGCGTTTGGTATTACTATAGAATTTATATTGTTTCTACAAAAGCTTGTCAACTTTGCCATTAATCAAGAAGCAATGAGAAAAGATGTTGAGAACGCTTTCGGTGTACTGCAGGAAAGATTCTAAGTCTTGACTAAAGGTAAAGGAAGCTGGGAGCAATACCATTAACATCTGATAATGTAAGCCTGCATTATCATCCATAACATGATTGTAGAAGAAAGAAGACCTGGCAACTCTGATTCTGACTTCGATCCTTCCATACTGTCTTCTTTTGTAGCACGATCTCCTTCAATTTCCACTTCTACCAGAGCACGTAGAGTCCAAATGATTCAAAGCAAAATTACTCATGATAATCCTAAAAGTGATTTTATAGACTTATTATGATTATAAGTTAAAGCATCTAAATAGAAAAGATGCCAATGTTTCTTTTAAACTATTGTAGATCCTGGATTGAAGTAACTTGATAGCATTAGTTGATCTGCATCTCAGGCGCAAAAGAATCCAAAGCAAGAAGTGCAATAGTATTACACCTTTCAATCAGAGCAATAACGTTGGTTTTTAATCAATGAGCCTTGCATAAATTAGAATGCACCTTGAGTGACATGTCTATTACCAAGATGTTTTCTATGAATCATTTCAAGACGTTTGATATCTCTGCAAATTACCTACTCTTATTTTGCTTATTACAGTCTTTCGACCTTCGCGCCCTTTTGATTTAACTTCTCAGAGTCTTCCCTTGATTAGTCAATAACGTGCCTCTATTCCTGATTGTATCAGATGCACACAAAACGATTCTCTAAGAGCATTGGTAAGAAAACTTGCATGGACAAGATGAAAGGAAGCAGAAATAATGTAATCCAGATTAGCGTCTGTCAGTTCAAACAAACGGGCGTTGAATTTCTTCATTGTCGCATGCATCAATCTGTGCTCATGTTCTTTGATATCACACCATTCAATGCTGACCTCTGTCACACTTGGGCATAGAGTAAGAGCTATCCTCCAATCAATTGATTGCTTTATAACCATCTGAAATGCAAACTAATCGCTTCACTGAGTTGAAGTGGGTGTGTCTTTTGATACGCGAAGGGTACAGAAAGCAGTTTGACTCAAGAGGCAAATCAAGCTCAGATGTTATGTCAGGCTTGATAAAAGACAGTCTATTATATATAGCTGACACAAGGGAATAGTAATCAAGACTTAGGTGCTTTTCATCAGTCCTCAAAAACGCATCGTCATCTAAATAGTGAAGGTACATTCAATGACCATTTTGTGTTTCTTTCAAAGCAACTTGATATAGAGAACCAGCATTGAATTCAGTCTAAAGGGTCCTCAAATTAGGCATCAACCGAATCCACTTGGAATATAGCTTAACCTTATTGGTGCTTGTAGAAGTCCACAAGAGTAGGTTTTTAACTGGCTTGCCAATCATATCAATAAACCCACTATATTTAGTTTCAATGGTAATTCAGATGGTCTCAAACAAGACATACTTCGATATTTTTCTCCATTATTTAGATGCGATACTATATTGCTTTTTGTCTTTGATGTCCAATTGAGTGAGAATCTTTCAGTGTATCCCTAATGGCAAGTCTTTCGATGACATTTCTAACTTTCTTGAACAAGACACGATATTCATTGAGTAACGAAGTTTTAACTCAACTTCACCCATCCTTACAGTGGAACAAGGCACCTTTTAAAATCCTATTTGCAAGAGCTCCATAGTATATGTTTCTTTTTGTTTGTAAGCTGAGGCTCATTTATTAGTATCAAACAACTTCATCTTATCTTGAAAGCCCCTCTGCACTCTAGTTTTCAATTTCTAACCGAGTAACATACACTCATCTAAAAGCAGAAATTTAACCCTGTTAGATTTGGAACTTGGAATACAAAAGGAGAAGATAAAGACAAGGAATAGATAAGAAAACGAATAGATTGTTATGTATAATATTATTTATAGTTAAACAAAACCTCTATAATTTCGGTTTCTTTTCAACAAACACTACTCTTTTTTCTTTTACCAAGAGCTCCATTCATCATCGGGGTTGCCGCCTCTCTTTTTAGATGAGACGTTTGATCTGGCTCTAACAGAGCTGTTGCTATTATCAGCATTTGCTTTGTTCTTTGCTGGAGGAGTAGAAGTACTGACTGGTGAATGTTGATCACCGTAATGATCATTTGAAGATTGCAGCTTGCTGATAGTTGAAGTGAAAAAATCATCGTCGGTAGCATCGTTTGTATGAGCAGAACTCATACCTGAATAACGCAAAGAAGGAGAAGAAGAACCAGTATCTGTACCAGCCTGAGTATAGTATGAGTTGCCCATTTGGTTATAGTTGGATGGCTTACAAAAAGAAAAAGAATGTAAGTTAGGAAAAGCAAGGCCTTTGGTTTTTACGATTTTATATACCTTTGGTTGTGTAAAAGAACTGATGTAGCTGTTTACGTTGTCTCGTACTTGACCTCTGAAGTTTGGGTCAGAGAGTTGTGCTGCTGCAGGTTTAACGTAGTTATCACTAGCATATTTGCCAAAGTCAACTGCTGCTTTACCGACATAAGATAAAAGTGACCATCCTTTTTCAATCGCAATACGAGGATCTTGAATAATTTCTTGAATATCTACTCCATTTGATCCACCATTTCTTCTGGCATCATATTCATCTTGAACTGATATCAAAAGAAAATTAATATCAATTCTTCTCTAGGGGGGGAAGCACACTGCATGTATACATACATTGAGGGTTACCGAAACCTGTAAATTTGCCACCTTGATTAGGTGGTAAATGCCTAGCGTAAATCCAATTAAAATTAACATAAACTTCTTTAAAAATGAATTCAGCCGGCGAGTTTTGTCCCTCCTCTTTCCTTATTTATATCGAAAACTTACTCTGGTCTGCTTTCATTTGCATCACCGAGCTTAGCAAAGTATTGTTCGTTGCGTGCTTTTTGAGTATCTTGATGGTTTAAGCTGTTACTGCTGTTACTGTTACTGTTATAAGAATCACTGCCGAATCCACCAGAGAAAGAGAGAGAAGAGTTTGAGCGGTGTGTGTCAGCATTGAGACGACTCGAGGTATTCAATGATCGAGTGGTACCACTTCGGGTAGCACCGCTCGATGATTTGGATCGGGTAGATGGAGTAGGAGTCCAAGGGCGACCCTCTGCTTCTGCTGAAAGCTATTGCATGTCTATCAGAGACCCAAAAAAAAAAGGAATATAAAAATGTGCTTTACCTTTTCGCGATAAAGTTCAGCAAAGTGACTATGGTATTTTTCGTTCATGTTCATTCCAGGTGTATAGTCTGATTGAGACTCAAAAAAGGCCTTTGCCTTTTGGTTGCCACCCAACTAAGTCATGAAATGAGAATAAATAAGCTCATTTCTTTTCTTTTCGAATCAAATGATATATACCTCCATTTTCTTCAATTGATCGTCAAACCATTTGTCCATGGTAATAGAACGAACGAAACTAAGAACATCATTGAGCCTTTTCTATTTCCTTTATGTATGTTAAAGCGTTCTCTATTTACCTGATATGAACACCAAAAGAACGGTGCACACCAGAACAGTCTAAACAAATAAAGATACCATACGAAATACTAGCCCACTGGGGGTTAGGTGCACCACAGTCGAAACAGAGCTTATTTTCGCCTATTCTCTGGATATCGTAAAGCTTTTTCTTATACTCTGCTGCTGACATAGTAAGTTTGAAGACGAGAGAAAGAGTATATGGAAGAGGGGGGGAAGAAAATATTTTTTAAAAAAGAGAAAGAAAAGAAGGGAAAAAAATGAAAAGGGATAGGTCAAAAACTAAAAAAAGACTCTTAGACCAACAGCGTTTCAACAGCACATTCAGTCCACAATAATGCCTTATAAGGGTTTAAGCCCCGTATTTCTATTTCTAATGCCTTTCAATTTCCGAAAGGGGCTACCTTTGTATCTATTTCTCTCATAACATGTTGAACACATGTTGTAAGTGGCATCGAGAGGATCTTTTGGATGCCAGGCCCTCGCTAGTATTAACAGTGCTATTGGTATTTATATGTTGAAGCTGATGTGAACTTCACGTCTGAATTTGAAAAATTCTTTGCGAATTGGTTTAAGGACATTGCAAGTAGACACATCAACTGAACCAAGTACTTTGACAAAAGCTCTTCTGATATTGCCGAGTTTGTCGACCAATACATGGCTGAGTCCTTAAGAATTGAAGCCATTCGTTAGATCTGTGGCTATTAATAGAAGTAGAAAAAAAAAGACAGCAAAACGAAAGCATTACAAAAAGACAAAGTTTCAATATACTATCAAGCTCACGAAGTACGTCATGATTGACAAGTCTAATATTTTTCTTTGCATCGACGACAGCATGTTGGATACTTATCCACGAATGCTTCTTTTCGTACTCGAGATAATCTACGAAATACCTCTAAGTATGATTTATCTGAACAAGACAATTTCCATAACTAGATCAAAGAATCAAGATCAATTATGGTCAGGATGTGCAGATAGCAATACGCTCATATATAGTTTAATAAAAAAAAAAAATTTGTAGTAAGCGTAATTGTCGCTCATATAATTATATTTTGTCCTGATGGAATGTGCTTTATGCTTACATTGCCTGAACTTCACAGTATCAAGGAAGTTGAATCTAGTAGAAATATCAGTTTGATCTCTATCTTTTCTCGTTAGCGGATCAATTCCAGTTTCAAATTCTCTGCTGTCAGATGGCCTCAACTAGCTATCGAGAGATTGATACATCAACATAGCAATCAGCTGTGTATCTCAAAGTGTAGGACACACAACGATTTTCTCTAAGAGATGTGGTTCAAAACTGTGGTCAGACTTCGATTCAGCAACGCTCCACAACTAGATATGCTGGTGAAAGAATAATGTAAGTAAGCTAGAAGGCTTGTTTTATTGCGACAAAATCGCTTGCTTTCCAATAGTAAATTTGCCTAATACAGGTATAAGCAAATCAATTTATGTAGATTCAGTCTTTCCGACTGAGCATGCTTCTTTTATTTGTTTAAGGACCAGTAGAAATCAAATGCTTCTCAGTATGTAGTAAGCTTCTTTAGCTTAGATATAAAATGTACTTGTTTGTTAATCTGAGCAAACAGGAGAGCTTTATCTTTCATCAAGAAAAAAAATAAATCCCTTTGACTGTTATATTTGGACCATTGAGATTTTCAAAAGATATGTTGCTTTGAATAGAGGTGATAGACTAAGGTTATTACAGTATGTGTAAGAAAATCTTTCATAAAGTTGACAATTAGATTAGATTACAACCTATAAACAAATTTCATATTTATATCAGTAATTTGAAGAAGATCCAACGAGCTTGATGGTGGAAGCACTGATGCAAGAGGAAAGAAATCACTACAATGATCCTCTAATATATCAGTATTAATTAGTAACATCATGTTGATATTCAATTGAAGTTGATATACACTTACCTTCGGTTACATGTAGTTAAATCTTCCATTGAAAAAATTGAATTGGTATTATTTAGCGTTCGAGATAAGAGGTGTAGTTGGTTTGCGGTGAAATCTCTCAATATGTTGTTTATGTAGATCCCAGTTCGCATGCTGTTTGACTTTCAACACCTGCTTCTTTCATCCCTTTTTTTTATTCAGTTAGCAATGGGTGTACCAACAGCTAAGCAAGTGTAGAATTGATCTTCAGTAGATTCAAGAAACAGTTTGTGTGTCTCATTTACAGATTTTGTTAATGCAAAAAAAAAAAAATACCATGGCGGAAGCCCTTTTGCCAGCCATTGTTGCAGGAACGCATTTGTTGCTACTGATGCTTGAGAGTCTAGTCTCAGGCTCCAGCGTGTGGGTAGTCAAGTGTTTTGTCGACTAACAAACGCGTCGATTGTCAACGGGTTCCATCTCTTGGTAATCGTCTGGAAGGATTGTCTTGATTTTATGCTTTCTTACAGAGACTTCTTGATTCGTGTCAATTGGTCCGCTTCGACATTGTTGACTCCATTGATGTATTTGGTATATATTACCTGTAGATTATGTTTGTTGCAATCCTTTATAAGTAGACTGAAGCTGCACCCCCCCTTCTTGGTAATGTATTTGACAGAAGCCGTGTTGTCTGTAAGGATCTTGATGGTATAGTTCCAGGGGTTTTTCTGCATGGAGCTGCATTACAGACAGAATCGTTGTCAACTCTCTTACATTTATGGATAGAGGACTATGGTTAATTGGATTGGCAAGGAGGTATACTTTCTATCATTAAAATGATGCACTTTCCAACACGCTTTTGCTTACGTACAACCCAATACGCTTTTTTTTTTGTATAAGCATGCAGTGTTTCGTCTATAAAAGTCTTTTCAGATTCTACTCACTGTTTTTCTTTTACTCTCATTTTTTTTTTTTGATAAATGCAGCGCTGACGTTCAATCTCAATCCTTAGCGACACAGTACACTGAGTCAAGAGATTCTTGCTTTCAACAATGCATCATATAAATTTATATTCTTGATCAAATGTGCTTATTGAGACGAGGGTTTGGTTTCCTTCAAGCAAGACTTTCATAGAGTCAGTCTTCAATTGAGTTTTTGCCTTCTTGAATCCGATGTTGCTCAGGCCATATAGTTTATGGTTGTAACTGAGACACAAGCGAAGGTCAACGCTGAAAGTATTGTTTTTGGTATGTGAAAAAATGCTGTGAGTTATTTGTGGAGGTAAATCGTTGATTGACTTACAGTAAGGGTTCATGAGTTTATTTAAATAAGTAATGTAGAGGGTATTAGATTTGTAAGAATAAGGATACAACCAAGTAGCCATTTAAGCCGATTAATAATAATGATATTAAGATAGCAATTATATTGTACACGAGACCATTTGCATAAGTCAGAGGCGTTGGCCAGCTTGTCAGAACACCAAGTGCTTTTTCTGAAATAGCCTGTACATCAGCAATAGCCTGTTGATCTGATGGTGATGGATCTTTGCGAAAACAATAATTTTTGATCGAATGAATGTTTACTTTGCTAAATTGAGGAAAACGAATCCAATCTGATCTGGAATTGGAGAACCGAAGACGGGCAAAGGTGCGATCGACTAATGACATCTTGCTTTGGTCTACTGTAGAAATCAACTCTGGTTCCATGTTCTTGGCTTCTACAACAAGTTCCAGTTTCATGCATTTCTCTTTTGCAGTAAAATAGATCAAGGGAACAACAGCAAACGGTAGTTGGATACTGAGGGCTACTTGACTGGCTACAAGCATATTGCTTAAGCCAGATCGACCAGCTACACAAGCTGCTATCATGGCAGGTGTAATAGCAATCAATCGTGTGATAATTCTTCTAATCCAAGGTCGAGTTGTCATACCAAGAAACCCACTCATGATCACTAACAAAAAAAAAATTTAGAAAAGAGATGTGTCCCTCCTTTTTTGACACTACCTTGACCAGCTAAAGTAGCTGTTAATGTACTTGATTGACCAGCGCATAATAAAGCAAGTGCAAACACAACAGCGGCAGGTGGACCAAGGTATTCTTTCAATAAAGCATGTGCACTGAACAGATCTTCTACTTGCTGTTGATTGCCACTGGAGCTATAATAGAAATTAGCAGAAGCGACGATCAAAATAGCACAGTTGATGAAGAATGCAAAGGTCAATGCAACAATGAGATCAATGAAACTGTAATGCAAGTTTCTTTTTAACGATGTTGTCAAAAACTTCTCAAGTGCCACCAGATCGATACCGCCTGTACGCGAGGCACAGGATACGGTATCGTCATCCAGTGTCGTAAGGTCTGTCATTTTCTCATCCTGAGCAACTTGAGTTGTCTCCTTGACTTCAGCATTGAATGGGTTACTCTTGATAAGCCATTGTTCACCATATTTAACAATACGCGGTCTCTCACAACGCCATTCTCGACAACGCGCTTGAACAATAAAACTATGAAGGTAAAGATTATGCGGCATGACTTGAGGTAACACATTCATTAGTCAGATGATACAACGTTTTTCTTTTTTTTTTTTACCTGTAGCACCAATAATGCCGATAGCCACATAAAGAATCTCCGGTTGAGTGAAAATTTCTTTTGTAGGAAGAAACCCTTTAAAGACATCGACAGCAACAATATCGGAATAAGCCAATTCGATAATAAAGCAGATACCAACAGCAGACACAAGCATCATCACAAATATCTCAAAGAAACGGACCATTCTTAATGAGGCAGAGTCTGAATTAGAATCGGGTGTTTCGGAGTCACTGGCTTCTTCATTATAGAACAACAGGATGATGAAGACGTCTACAGCTGTGATAGCCACACCTGCTGGTAAAGGTAGTTTAGGAAACAACAGGTTCAGGGCTATAGCAGACCCTATCACCTCAGCAATATCAGTAGCAATAATCGCAATCTCAGCAAGGACATAGAGAAAGAAGTTTAGGTAACGATTAAAGTGTTTTCGTGAAGCAGCTGCCAAATCTAAACCAGCTACAGTGCCTAATCTGATTGTCAAGTTTTGTAAAAAGACAGCAATGATATTTGAAATCAAGATGATAAAGAGCAGTCGATAACCAAATGAAGATCCTCCTTCCATGTCTGTTGCCCAATTTCCTGGATCCAAACTAAATGCCAAAATTAAAATGCATCAATTGACAATAAGAGATTTTTTTTTTCTTATAGCTTACTAGCCAACTGCCACCATAAAACCTGGTCCAACAAACTTCCCTAATGTCTTTAGGTACTTTTTTGTTCTTTGAAGCATTGTATTGTTTCTCTTTCTACACTGTTGCTAATCTTTTCTTCGGGATAAAGAAAAAAGAAAAAGAAAGAGAGAAAGAAATGGTAAAAATGAGAAAAGATTCATGTTAGACAGAGTCACATTAGCTCTCCGACTTCTGCTGATTCTTTTAGCAAGAAATAACTGACCTGATATAGGGTTTTAAGGAGGGGGGGGGGATTGATGTGATAAACATAAATAGATATTATGCACATATTTCCACATTTCATACTACTGTCAATACGACTGAACTTGTCTTGTCTCAAAATACATAGGATTATCCGTCTACTTTGGATTGGAAATTTTTCTTTTCTTTTCATAAATTTCAGTGTGTGTGTGTAGTACAATTTAGACTTTAAACACTATAATTGGAATACTCTTTTCATATGATTTGCATAATAAAAAGCCTTTCTTTGAATTTCACCATAGACGCAAGGAGCCGTTGTTTTCTAAAGAAAAAGAGAGAAGCACTGTCTTCTTATACATAAGTGAATTGAATGAAAGGAAGACAATCTTACACTAAAGCCATAACTAATTCATGACCTTGTTTATATGTAAACCACAAGATGTATAGGAATCACACATCTATCTCAAAGAAATAAGACTGCATACAATCATAATTTGCTCTTCTTTCTTGTTTAAAGCAGGAGAGACTCGTCTGATAAATCAACCTTCTGATTCTAAATCTGTTCTATTCTTCAAGACTGTCAATTGCAAGCAAAGAAAAGAAGAACTTGACCATGTTTCCTTAAGGCATGATGCCATTCACTAAAGACAGATGACCACTCTTTCGCTATTACAAGGTCAGACTAGATTGATTCTCTATTTTGACTCAAGAAGAAGAAGAAGAAAGGATTTGTCTTGGAGAAATGATAAAAAGGAAAGCAATTGAGAAAGTAAAATAAGGAAATAGCAGGCTTAGATGAGTTTCGATGGTAAGAAAATCAACCTACAGCTTGAGTGCGAAATTTCCTTAGAGGGAAGCAGCCGTCTACTGTTGTATGCTTCTATTTTTGTCCCTCAATGATACTGTGAGAAGCCTAGTGCAGTAATCGCTCAATTTAAGAGTATGTCATTCTTTGACTTAAAGTTCGCTTCAGGCACCATTTGATCTTGAAAAGTAGGCTCAATATAAGCATGCAAACCTAAGCTATATTCTCACTATTGTATAAGCTAACGTTGATTCCAATAAAGATTCTCTTGTTATTTGATACAATCATGTGTTTTGATTAAAATTCCTCCCCCAAAAAATAATAATGGATTTCTCAGTCATTAAATAAGGCGTGTCTTCACCCATCATCAGAACAAGTATGTTTCATTATTGGCTACAACTTCCGAATATTGATGTTGACACCATAACTACTCAAATGCGATTGGCTGATTGACTTTAGTACGGAAGCAACCGTTACGTTTAATATCTCTGAATTTAAATGCTTCTCTACTGATGACTCGCTCTTTTCTTTTCTCTTTTTTGTTTCTCTCTCTCTCTCTAGTTGCTATAGAAACAAGTTAATTTGGTCGAAAAAGAATGACGATTGTCTATCTATTCTAGCAACATATAGTCTATTTTTACCATAAGAAGGTAATAAAAAATAAAAACTCCACTGTTTGATCCCGAAAGATCTTTTAGGTCATTTTCAGCCAATGATTCGATAACAAGATAACGAAAAAAAAAAATTCTGGAAGAACTAACATGTGTTACACTTGACAAAAAGAAATTGAAAAAAAATTTTTTTTTTATAACAGTGAACAACACGGGAAAAATGACTCATGAAAAAGTTTAAAATGTTGAATTGTATGTGTTATTTCTTTTTTAACAACGTGTCTAGGTCATAAGATCCATTGTGATTCTCTGTTTATAGCCATTTATAGACACATGCGATAACAAAAGACAGGATGATGATAGATGATTGGCTTCTTTCATCTCTAAAGTCTTTTAAGGACTGGGTGGGAAATAGTCCAATTGATCATTTGATGGAATCTGATTGGAAGAGATTATCTCAAGTTTATTTTTCTTTTTTTATCCCTTTTTTTTTATCTTTTCTTCTTTTCTTTTTCTTTATTTTCGTCTAACATGGTTTCTTCTATGCACCTACAACAAATCAAAACCCGCAAGCGATCTCTTACTCGCTGTGTGGAATGCCAACTGTCTTTTCGTCCTCATGTGTGGGGTCGTGAAAGCGGTAAAGGCCCTGTATGCGATCAATGTTCAAACAAAACCTTTCGATTTATTGAAGAGAATAATAAGGAAACAGAAAATGTGATATGCGCCAATTGCCAGGCAACCACCACGCCTCTCTGGAGAAGAGATGCCAAGGGAAATACCATCTGCAATGCCTGTGGTCTCTACTATAAATTACATCATGTCCATCGCCCTGCCACAATGATGCGCACTGAAATCAAACGGAGAAGACGATGTGCCTCTAACGAAAAGAAAAAGAACCGTAAATTAAGCATGGACAGTGACAGTTCACTTTCCTCAGAAGACAAATTGACATTACCTCCCATCCAATCCTATCACCCCACACCTTGTTCTCATACAATTGACTCTCTCTATTCAAGACGCTTAGAATTACAGCAAGAAGTCAGTCGTCTATCTAAATTGCTATCATCCACAGTAGCCAAATTATCCGATGTGGATCAGGCTATCATTGCTCATCAGCCTGAAGAACCCAAATTACCACCTATTTCTTTAGGTTTTCCTATCTTTTAATTAAAAATACCCCCAAAATTATTATTATTCTTTCTATTATATACAAAATAAATCAGTGGCTTTTTTTTTTTAATAAGCTTGATCATGGTTCTTTTGAGCACGACCAGAGGGATCAGAGGGACAACCCCAATCAGCACGAGGAATCCATCTGACGACAGAGGCAGTACAGGCAGGTTGAGGGAACCATTGTTCAAACATGACACGGTACATATAAGCTTCCTTAGTATCAGGTGTATCCTTAGACCATCGACTGCCAGCCTGAGCCAGTTCTTCAGAAGACACCTTATTCTCACTGACGGCCTTCAAGGTATCAATCCAGCTGTAACCAACACCATCCGAGAATTGTTCCTTTTGACGCCACAAGATGTTGTCAGGCAAATAAGGCTTGGCTTCAGGATCATCCGAGGTATCAAAGGCTTTACGGATAATGTACTTTTCAGCACGACCTTGATCTTTTTTATGGAGCTTTTCTTCAGGGGTCACATTCATGGCAACTTCCAAGAATTCCTTATCCAAAAAGGGAACACGGGCTTCCAGACCCCAGGCCATAGTGGATTTGTTGGCACGAAGACAATCGGCTGTATGCAAGTTCTTGACACGGGTCACGCATTCAGTATGGAAGGCAGCAGCATCAGGGGCCTGGTGGAAGTAAAGGTAGCCACCAAACACTTCATCAGAACCTTCACCCGACAAGACCATCTTGACACCCAAAGCCTTGATCTTACGAGAGAGAAGGTACATGGGAGTAGAGGCACGGATGGTAGTCACATCATAGGTTTCCAAGTGATAGATGACATCACTGACAGCATCTAAAGCTTCTTGAATGGTGAAAGTCAATTCATGATGAATGGTACCCAAGAATTTAGCCACTTCTCTAGCAGCCAACAGATCAGGGGAACCAGGGAGACCAATGGAAAAGGAATGAACACCAGGCCAACTCTTGGGTCCACCTGAAAATAAAAAAAAAAAAAAATCAGTTTCATATCCCTAAACCAATCAAAATCACTTACTTTCATCAAATTGATCATCTTCAGTTGTCGTACCACTGGCAATCTTCTGAGCTTCTCTGACAGCAATAGAGGCAATCAGACTAGAATCAAGACCACCTGACAACAAAACACCATAAGGCACTTCAGCCATCAATCGCTTATGAACAGCCTTTTCAAGGGATTCTCTCAGGGCCTTGAGATCAGCAGGGTGAGTAGGAATCTTGTGTTCATCCCACCAGGTAGGGTTAAACCAACGGCTGGTTTCCTTAGTCTCAGAGTCATAGAGGTGACCAGGAGGGAAAGCAAGGATCTTGTCACATTCTTCGTTCAAGGCCTTTAATTCAGAAGAGAAATAGACAGCGTCAGGCATCTTGCTGTTCCAACCATAGTAGAGAGTGGTGATACCAATAGGATCACGGGCAGCAATGATTCTGTTACGCTTGACATCCAAGAGAACAAAGGAGAACATACCATCCAGCTGGTTGACGAGATCAGTGCCCATTTCATCGTACATGTGCATAATGACTTCACAGTCAGAGTTGGTCTTGAATTGATGAGGCTTCTTTAGCTGCTTTCTCAAGTGCTTATGGTTATAGATTTCACCATTGACACAGAGAACATAGTTACCATCTTCACTGACAAGAGGTTGAGCACCCGATTCTAAAAAGAAGGATCAGTAATCAAGCCTTTCTGTTAAATCACTCACTTACCAACACCCACAATAGCCAGACGTTCATGACAAAAGATGTTGTTCTTGACAACATGACAACCACTCCAATCAGGACCACGGTGTCTGATTCTAGGATGTATTGTTTAATTTTACATAGGGATCTAAGTGGATGATACTTACTTCTTTGAGAGATAGAGAGCACGTTGACGATAGGCATCAACATCACCCTGATAGTTACAGACAGCAAAAATACCACACATAGTAATGAAATATAGAAGAAGAAGAAGAACAAGAATACATGCAGCCATTTCAATTTATAGACGATCTCCTCCTCTCTCTCTCTCTTCTAATCGGTGTTTAAATAATAGGTTTAGTTACTTTAATTGGTTAGAGATAGGTCCTATATCACCCGCATGTGGGTAATACTGTTGAATTCATGAGTAAACATGGCATCAATCAAATAACAATCCAAGTCAAGATACAGCTCATGCTATCAAGGGCCATTCAATATCAAAGCAAGAGTTATAGCTACAAAGTTCTTATGAAAAGAATGAAGAGAGAATTTGATAAGTTACACAATGTGTCTTGCCCATCATGACTCATGTAAACTATTTGGTGCTTTGATTTATCACATTCCGTGACTTGTCTTTTGTTATCAAACTTTGAAGATAACAGATAGGTTAGTTTATAACCCTTTAGGCCCTTCTTTTTTTCTCTATTTTTTTTTTTTATTTAAAATACAGGTCCATCTTTAAACAAGATACTTGAAAAAAAAACCTAAGGATTTTCTCTCTCTTTTTTAAGAAATAAAATAGATAGAAAATGAAGAAACGCGTTTAACTGGAAGGACATTGGATAGAACAGATATATTCTATAAGTAAGATTAAAAGAAGAGAGAAAAATGGGACATACGTTGGGTATTACAAATTAGGAAAGATCGAAGCAAATTGATCACACACACACACAACTTTATCTTCAACTGACAGTGAATCTTAAATGGTCGGTGCTTTCTTTCACGTAATTTCATTGGCACTATGGGTGTGAAAATACATGAATTCTTTTTCTTTGTGTTCCTTACAGATCACACCAATCCCATGCCAGGAACGCATTCCACCTTCTTAATTTGTACATGTCCGTTGAACCACTGTTTCCAAGCTTTCTCCAGAAAAAAGTGTCTTCTTTCGGGGGGATGACAGCAGCGGTCATTTAATTTTTTTTCTAAAGAGGGGGGGGGCCTCCCTATTTTTTTTTTCTTTTGCTTCAATGCAACTTTATCTAATTATCCTCACCTATTTTGTATGCATCCATACAAAACGAGTAGAATATGATTGGTTTCTTCAATACAAACATGTCAATCCTGATGGTCTTTATGAGCGACGGGTCATCAGTATCAATAACCAATGGCCGTAAAGTAATTCTTTCTTATGATTATCCACTTACTAACTACAAGCCAAGTCCTGTACCAGTTCGACTTCAGATCAATGATACACTTGTACTTAACGTATATAATCAGTTAAATGAGCCTACTGTCATTCATTCGCATGGTATTCTACAGAACAATGGATCTCATCTGTATGATGGGGCTGTCATGGTCACACAATGGTAAAAAAAAATTGTTAATTTCAACCTTGATCTCATTCCTTACAAAGTCCTATTTCTCCCCATTCTAATTTCACCTATGTATTTCCTGTGACCCAGGCAGGTACATTCTGGATGCACAGTCATTTTAAAGTACAATATATGGATGGATTACGAGTGCCTTTGATTGTGTATGATCCAGATGAGCCTATGGAATATGATCAAGATGAGATTGTTACTGTTTCTGGTAAAGAAGAAACTATAGACATGTTTAGACTGAACTTATATCATTCTAGAGTGGTATCATCAGGATACCTATCTGAATCTAGAGAAATACATGCATCGAGATAATCTAGAAGGAATAGAGCCTATACCTCGTAAGCAACTGATAGAAGGCTAGATTGATTCACTCACTGTTTTAGATGATTAGAGTCTGGATTGATCAATGACAACAGACAGACGTATTTTCAATTTAGAGCCAACAAGACCTATCGCCTTAGATTGATCAATATGTCTGGTATGGCATCCTTTCGTATCTATCTAGAAGATCATACTATGGAAATCATTGAGTTGGATGGTGTAAAGTGTTCTTGTGCAATAGTAAAGCTATGACTCAATGTCAATCGGATAGGTTCTTACTCAACCCACCCTCACATCCAGTGTCTATCTATCTGCTGGACAGCGTATGTCTGTATTGATCGAGACAAAGCAGACAACTGAATTCAACTATTATTTACATGCTGATATGGATCCTGATATGTTTGATACTTTACCTGATGATCTTCTTCTCAGTTAAGTCATCCCATTGAATATTGTTATTATTTGCTTACCTGGCAATGTTAGATATCACAGCACCTGTCTATTATGATACACACCATGACACTTTTAAGAGAGTGACAACCAAGACAGAATACGCTAAAGAAGATATCTTGATACCACCTTGGAAGCATACAGATGTACTGATACCTGATCTACAAATCAACATGACAATGGATTTCATGGTCAATACAGATGGCCTTAATCATGGTGTCATCAACACCATTCCTTATTTACCCCCTCTTGTGCCCACTTTACATACATTACTCACTATGGGTGATCTGGCCAAGAACACAAAAGTGTATGGACCACAATCCCAAGCGTATGTATTCCAACTCAACCAAGTGATTGAAATTGTCCTGAACAATCTGGATGATGGCATGCATCCTTGTAAGTGTATGAATAAAATTTACAGATTAGATCACTCATCATCCATAGTTCATCTGCATGGCCATGTCTTTCAGGTCATAGCCCGTGGAGAAGGTATCTATTATGTTAACCAGACAATCCACTCCAGTTATCCTACTGTGCGTGATACCATCACTGTACCTGCTAATGGGTATCTTATCTTGAGATTCAAGGCAGATAATCCAGGTGTGTGGTTCTTTCATTGTCATGTAGATTGGCATCTCCCTGCAGGTTTGGCCGCTACCTTTATTACTGCTCCTGAACTGGTTCAACAACAGACTAGGCTACCTTCATCATTTGATCGTCTCTGCCATGATGCTCATTTACCTTCAAGAGGGAATGCAGCTGGAAGGGAAGGATTGGATCTGAAGGGTGTGCCTGATGGTATTCGACCTGTTGTTAAGACAGAGATGTTATGGGCAGGATGGATAGCTACCTTCTTTGGCTTCAGTAGTATTCTATGGCATGTTTGGACAAATGATGATGATGATGATGATGGGTTGATTGTTCCATAAGGCATTCTAACTCCCCTTTTTTTTCTCTCCTTTTTAATACTCTCCTTTTCTATTGATTTCTTTTCTCTCTCTCTTTTTTCTTTTTATTCATCATCAGTATGGTGCTTGCCAGTCTCTATATTGTCAGTCTAAGATGGAAACCACCTAAACTGATGTTTATGGAACCTCAACAGAAAATCATGGCTAGACTTGCTTTACATGTATAAAAGTGCTTCTTTATTTCTAAAGATAATCATAAACAAAGTTGATTTAGATACCAGAAGCTCTAATTCAAGCTCAATTGGATCGATTGGATCAACTTGTGCGTCATCAATGTCCTAGTCATCATATTGATCTCTATGTCTTTATTATGGCTGTCTTGTGTGTTGTCTGTTCTGCTATCTTTACCTTTGTGGCTCGATCACTTGAGATATCTATGTGGTGTCCACTCTTGTTACTCTTGATTCCAACTGGCTTGAGTTTCTGGACAAGCAAAAGAAGATCCACCTTGGCCAATCGAACCAAAGAGGTAAAAAAAAAAAGATGGTTAAACAAGAGATAGACTCAACTCAATTGTTTATAGTTTGAAAGTGTAGTAAGAAAGACATTGTATGACTTTACTACTCTCAATCCACCTATCTTATGGTCATTAGAACCAGTGGCTTTGGATCATATTCCCTTTCCATCTGCTAAGCTCTGTTTGATGATACAATTGACTGAATTAGATGATCAATTGCCTAGTTACCAAGAAGCCATCATGACTCACTCTATACAAATGCCTGAACCTGTTGCTATGACAATTTAAAATTATATTTAAAAAAAAAGTTGGTTTTTAATCTTGTTTTGTATCCATGGCAATAAATGGTTGAGGATGTTGGTTGTACATTGGCCAAGGAGGAAGGACAGCCTACAAAGGAGTTAATCAAGTTGTTCTTTTTTTTTTTGTTTATGGGATGCCCCCTTACAATGATAGTCAATATAAAACCAACTACAAATACCACAAGCAACTGTTGTAATGATGCTGTTGAATAGCCTACAATCAAACTGACCACCTATGAATACAGGTTTAGAAGTTGGGAATTTGTGTATATACAAAATAACTTACACCAGTGATAATAAGCAATGCATGTGCCAGTTGATCTGTCTTCTTTTGACCTTCAAAATCCTAAAGTGATGTTTAGTGATGAACGCGATCTTCTTTTCATAGACTCACAATAGTACACTCAATCAGATCAGTCCAAGTCATTCTAAAAGAATTAAAAAAAAAGAATATTTAAACCAAACATACTTTAATCTCCTGTTTAGCGGACATTGAATGAATGGCATAGAGATAGACTACCATATTTTTTTTATTTTTTATCCATGTCAATTCAATTTCTTACATCCAACATCATCCACACCAGTATTCTATTGATTTGTCTTTATCGATATGCATCTAGACAACAGACACAGTATTCTATGCTGATAGGCATCCTCAGTGCTATTATGCCTACCATCCTCATAGGCTATATCACTCCATCCAATACCCTTCACCTTCTATTCTCTCTCCTACTGATGATCCTGTTGAGTTACATAGGCTATCATATGGTTCAACCATCGAAATCTAAACGAGATATCTCTTTGATGTTGTTATGTGTAGTCTATCTGATGAAACAAGCCCTAGAGAGTGATAAGATAGATGAACCATGGCAAGTGATCATGGCTCATTTGATATCCAGTCTATTGTTGGCTGTGGTATTCTCTATGACCATGTGGTATGCAACACCCTGGTGTCAACAATGCGTCTATAGTATCATGATTTACTGGACGGCAGCCATTCAGTGTGCAGAGTGGATAGGCTATCTTGAATTGATCCATCACCCATCCTATCGTTTGATCTTTATCATGCGATCCTCATATCATTCTGAGTAAGTTATATGGATATAGATAGATAGATACTGTACTCATCCCATCTAACTAGTACACTGATGAATTATCCTGTTACAGTATGGCAAACAATTGGCTATAGTGTCTATTGGATGATCATATCCATTTTATTGATATACAGTAGACAAAAGAAGAAGAAAGGCAATAAAAAGACTTATTGATGGTGTGCATAGAGTTGGGTATACATGCGAATCAGACTTTCATAGCCTAGTTGATCATTGCATCTAAGTAGATTGGCAGCATCACAGTTGAGAGGTGAAGAAGGTTCAGGGTTTGACAGTAAAAGTGAGATGGCCAGTAAAGTTGATTTTAAGGTCCAGGCAGGTGACCAAGCGGTTTTTAGGATATCTAGACAAATTTCCCCAGTCTAAAAATGATATGAGGATTTTCTTTTGCATGAATCTCATCCGTTTTTTTTTTTTTTTAACCTTAAAATGAATATTGGGGTGACAAATGGTAGTCACAAACTGAATATGAGGTGGATGAATAGGATAGTTTGATGGTATCTCAATCGATAGTTCAAATAGTCCACCTAGTAAAATGAGTTTACTATAGGAATTCATTTAGAAATATAAGCTCACCTTCATAAGGAGTATCTGGTAATCCTGCTAATAAGGCTTTCCATTTCAATAAATCATCTTCTGTCTCAGGTGCTAATGAAATGATTTCTGGATGTGATTTAGCTTCTTTATCTATTTCGCGTAGTTCTTTTAAGAGTCTTTTAGATACAGCATTCATTGTGATAAAATAAAATAAAAAGAAAAAAAAATGAAATCCCCAACAAAAAATAAAATAGAATGCATTTAAAGCCAGTTGGGGAGGGAGTTTATTTGTCAGCTTATATTTTAGAGAAAGACACTATGGTATTGAGCCCATCCTTTTTTATCATCCGAAACCACTACTTCAGGATCATTCAAGAGTAAGCGTCCTTTTTGTTGCATCATAGAGGTACTCATCTTGCTGGGTGAATCAAGTGTGGAAAGAGAGCGTTTGTGGTCAGATTGAAATCGAACATGTTTACCGTCTATATGAGGATCAACAGAAGATCGCATTCGATCAGGCAAAGGTTCTTTGTAGATACGATGTGTCTTTTCAAGAACAGCATCTAATTCTTTAAAGTTATTCTGATCCCTAACAAATGTCTGATGTGTCTGTTCTTTTATATGCTATCCAATAGAAGGGTTTTAATACACACTATCTAATTAATATATAATCTTACTTCTTCTAGATGATGAAAGAGCATATTACAGTTCTCACAATAACGAGCATCTTTCTTCTTCTTCTGTTCCTTCTCTCTTTCCTTACGCGCCTTTTCTTCTCTTTCACCTTGAATGGCCTGTTTATGCAATGTCTTTTGAGCTACCACATTCTCTACCATACGCTTATCCAGTCGATTGATTTCACCTGGAGGCAATCGTCTTTCTTGAAGGCGTGTGGTGACATTGGTGTTTGTGGTCGTATGGATGGTATTTTGATCCCGTGTGTTAGTACAGGGTTGGAAACCAGAGGCACGTAAACTATAGGAATCAGGATGTTGCATCTTGGGTTGAGAAGATTGAGGTGAGACAAGTGGTGTAGATGAAATACCAGGTACACCGACTACAGGTGTAGTTGAAATCGTTGGTCTTTCCAAAGGTGTCTCTTCCTTCTCCTTTTTTTTAATGTTTGATCGTTTACCAAAGGGAGATCGAATGCCTACAGTTGGCTTAAGAAAGGGCCAAGGGTATTCCTGTGGTTTCTTGGTGATGATATCTTTGGTGTACTGTCGAATGACAGGTGGACGATGGACCTGAGTGGCATCTTCAATGATCAAGAAATGACCTGTGAAAGGAATGAACTGAGGTCGTTTGGCCTGTGCTTCACTGTTGGCACCAGTAGAAGGACCAAAGATCTTTTCTTCCTGAAGGGCATTCAACAGTGCTTTCTTTTCAGGTGCTGGATCCTTTCTTCCACGCTGTGTATCTACAAAATAATCCACTGTCTTTTGCATGACTGTTGATAGCATAAGTAACACATAATCAACACACACTCTCTCCAATCTAACCTTCTGCACTCCATAACACAAGATTCCATTGAATTGCTTTCTCTACAAGTGAATCTCTTGGTCCATTGATATCTGTACACTATTTTAAAAATTTTGATTAGTGTAAACCCTTTTATTGAAACAAGCAAAAAAGTTACTTTTTTGGTCTTTTCTGATGATGGATGACTATAGAATATAAAGTATGAGTTGAAACAAGTACTCTATATAACAGCTAATTGTCTTACTTATAAGAAGGTTGTAACATGTTGTCTTGTATTGGTATAGGTTTAGTTGTGATGAGATGAGTACATTTGTTGGAGAAAAAGGGATCTTGTGCCTAAGAATACATCAACAAACAGGTCCATAGACCAGAAGAGCTTTTACTTACTGCACCCAACAGTTTGATTTTACGTTCAATTCGCTTCTTTATGTTTGGGTCAGCAATATCTAGAAAGAAACGAAAGGTAGCGAATTGCTTCTTTCTGGCTTGGAATTCAGTAGGTGATAGATTAGGATAGTCTGATGGTGTAGGTGGCTCATTCTCTTTATTTAGTTTCAGTTTATCCAAATCTCGTGTGACACTACGTGAAAGAGTAGGTTTTTTCCATGTTTTCAAATGGTTTGTTTGGTTGTTAAGTGGATGAGACATAAGTAAAAAAAAAAGAAAAGAAATTCAATTCCCCTCTCTCTCTCGTGACAATGATTTTCAAGAATTTTTTTTTTAAATAGAGAATCGTTTCAATGTCCGCCAATGGTGTAAAAATGCAATAGAGAGAGGGGGGGGGGCTTTTTTTTCTTTTTCTTTTTTATTCTATTTCGCGTAATACCATGACCACGATAGAAGTAAGCTATAGATAGACGCGAATGAAAGCATATCACTTATCTTGTGTTGATAAAGACATGTCCTCATATAGAACCTTATAATGAAGTCATCTGTGATATTAAGCGTATTCTGTATAAAAGTGATACCATTGACCAATGTGATCAATGTCACCAACAACCTGCTCAGTATTTAGATATGCATATGGATCAACATACCACAGGTAAGTTAGAGACTCATTTAAAAGGATGGTTTTTGCTGATAGTTGAAATCAAGTCTGTCTTGATTGTCTACAACAATCTTCTCATTATCCTATTCAACTGGATCTAAAGACAGGTGATCTTTACTGCTTTACATGCTCACCTTCACCTTACAAGGTAAGTAATAGAAGCACATAAGTCAAACAAGGTATTGAATTGATTAGCTTGAGAATGAATGGGTTGATCGATTAAGACAGGAGGATTCAGTGGATGATCTGGACAGAAGACGCAAAGCTGAACAACATCTTTATATTCAAGAACTAAGAAGAGAAGAAATGGAATTGAAGCATTATTTGGTAGAGAAACAATGGGGAAGGACTTGGATGTTATTCAGAACACGCGAAGGATCTCCCTTGCCTACACGTATCACAAACAACAAATTAGCACGTAGTAATGGCACATTAGATCCCAACATTCGGTTACCTATGGATAAATATCGTCCCTCTCCAGAGACACATGGTGATATTGTGAGTGAGAAATTATGGACTTATCTAGTTAAAGCCTATGGTGTTCAAGGCAAGGCTTATAGTGAAGGTAATCAAATGCTTACTAAATAGTAACACAACTAACATATATTTAGATGATATTGAGGCGCCTGAATATGCTCGATTAAGAGTTTATGTAGATGATTTTAAGAAAAGTATTCATCTCTATCCTTAAGATAATTTTTTAATATAAACTGGGATCCCAATGCCCTTTCTTTAAGCCTGTTTGTCTAACGACTGCAATGGTATCTACACCGTCTTCAAATCGCATCACAACCATCAATTCAGCCTGACCTCTTTGTTGAAATCGATTATTTGAATTAAAGAACAAAAGGACTTTTCTGGCAAAATAAGTACGTTCAATGGCATCCTGAACAGGCAACTGAGCATGTTCAAGGCATCGAATCATCAGATGTTGAGGTAGACTAGCATAGGTACGGGCCAGGTCCATCCATCCTCGCATAGGGGGTAAACGAGAAGGCATATAGCCACACACATTCTGCTGTCCAATCATGACATTACCACTGACTTTGATGGAAGTAGAGAAGGCATCTAACTGACTGGAAAGTGTCTTGACCATGAATAACACGACATCTTCTTCCAACAGTTCAACCCAACGACGCGGTTCTTCTTCTTCCATCGGTTGATAGGGTTCCATTGCCTCAATATAGGCCATGGCTATCTTGGGATGTGTCAGGTTCTGATTGAGGGCCAACAAGAGAGCCTCCAACAGTGATTCCAATCCGAGTTCTTCAGAGGCTTCCAATAGTTCAATAGCAATTTGAGGTTTTTCAGTCGCGAAATACATGATCTCGGAAGGTGAGAGGTGTCTGTTGAGATGGTTGATGACCACATTGAATGTCTCTTGAAGGACATAGAGATCCAGTTCCATCGTATTGGACTGTTCTTCCAGGATGCGTTGGTGAAGGACAGGTGATCGAGATAGGATAGATGTGTGCAAAGGGAATTGCTTTTGTAATGTAGGCACATAGACTGTAATATCAGGGAAATAACCTACACTCTCTTGATTGAGTTTTTCTTTCTTTTATTATTTTATTATTATTACCTTGAGGCATAAAAGCCATGATGGGATGGTAACCATTGGCAGGGACATAGTCCATATATTGTCCATTGGTTTGATCAGTAGGGTACATGGGTTGGTGAGGTACAACAGGTGGAGGATGGAAAAAGTTGGGTTGATGGTGAGGTGGTGGAGGGGGAGGGTGATGAGGATGATGCGGATGAGGTGGCATCATGGGGTTGATCATGGGCACAGGCATGGGTATAGGCATCTGTTGCTGGTGAAGATAATCGTTGTTCATGAAGGTTTGTTTGTAATGTTCATTCGTAGTGTTGTTGTAATTTATAGGCAAGACTTGAACCATTTCAAGAAAGAACAAACAAATCCTTGTTTTCTTCTTCTTGTTAACTTTTTTTTTATTTTATTTTTTTATTGTTGATTGTTTGAATTTAAAAAAAAAAAAAAGTTGAATTTTTCTTAAAATATAGGATTAAACGCGTAATAGATAAAAAAAAAATCCCCCCCAACCCCCTTCAACACGTCTCTCTTTTTTTTTTTTTATAAAAAGCGGGGTTATACAATTGGTCACTTTTTTGAAAATTTGGTCTCCCAAAAATACTAAAAATAAGAGCTTCATTTGGTCACTTTTTTGACTCTCATAGTGGTGTCATGGCCTTCGTATAGACCAGACATATCCACCTCTGTATGTTTTATAAACTCTTAAAGGGTCTTCAGCTTTGTAAGGCGGAATGAAGGAATCTCATCAACTGCCATTGCCTCCCTTCCATTTTCATCAAAGATGTTTCCTTGCCCATCTTCTTTATAAAATCTCAAATCAGATACCATCTCAAGTATGAAGTCAAAGCGAAATGACCAAATGATTTTCGAAAAATTAACCAAATGAAGTCTAAATAAGCAACCGATTGAGATTCGAAAAATCAACCAATGGAGAGTCAAAAAAGTGACCAAATGAAGCTCAAAAAAGTGATCAATTGGAACCGGAAGCACTGTATCTATCTATATCTTTTTTTTTTCACTTACCTTTGGGAGGTGAGCCTAATAGTCAATCAATCCATGATTGTTGTTGGGTGGGGCGTACCACATTTTCAGTCTTCGCTTCGGCAACTGTCAGGTTACTGCAAAAAAAAAAAAAGCTAAAAAAAAGGAAGGATACAACCTTCTATCTTGCTTTAATCAAGAAGCTATCCAGATTCATTCAAGACAACACCTTGCTTCAAATAAGTTGAAAAAGAATATTTAAGGAACTGCTCCGCGTTCTCTCTCTACTTCTTTTGTTACCTGCAGCACACAGAGTGTTTGAAGCATCAATAAAACAAAGTTGACAGATTATAGCAGCTGCATATGTAGTGCAAACATCAAGCATATAATGATTACACGAGCACAGGTCTGGTTTAGGCAGAGAGTTAAAGGACAAAAGCGACAAAAAGAAGGGCAACAACAGATCATGAAAAGAAGGCGGTGATAGCAAGAGACATTCAAGTGCAATTGTGTTGGTATAGCGCTCATTCTCGTAATCCGTAAAATGAATTTCAAACAACCCAGTGCATTTTTTTTTTGGTAAGACTCCCAGATATTTACTTGAAATTCCATACTTTTTCGTAAAATCTTTACATAAAGAGTAGACGACTGTACTCAAAGGTATCGGACCTTGCTGATCTTTCTTTTAAAGTCCATCATCTGGCTTAACTTAGTGTTGTAAGAGACAGCAGAATAAAGAGTAAACAACCTGAGTTTTATTTAATAGAAATATACATAATGATAATTATGAGGGAGTCGGACTCTTACAAGTGTGTTACACCTTCCAAAAGTCACAATTTACGTGTTGTTGTATTTATTACGCTGCAGTAAGTTGATATTGCAGCTTCACCTTTTTATCCTTTATTTCTACGATACTAACTACATGCGTAAAATCCACTCAAGCTTCAAGTACTTTATACAAGATTGTAAAAAAAACGACATCACACCTTCTTTCGAGGGCTACTTAAAAGCCAACAAGAAATTTATTACTTCTGTGATTGAAAGTGGAGAAAAAGCCGAATTTGATTCGCTCTACAGAATGTTTGTACGAAGTGCAAGTGAGCTTGGAGTTGAAGCAGTAAGTAAACAAAATCTCTCGTAGCATATCGGCAGCTCCTCATAACTAGTAAATAGGAAAAAGGTGAAGCAAAAACAGTATGGGATGGACTCGTTAGTATCTGTTCAATTTTGATTGATCTACAAGAATTTTTATTGACGCCAAAATTTATGTAGGTCACAAAGAAGGCAATTAGTTTCAACAGTAAGACCTTTACATTCAAAGAAAGACTGGTTTTTTGCGGTGATCATGGCCCATATTCTATCCAGTTCAATGAGGTAATCAGTTTGATTTTCTATTTACTTTATAATGTAATATCTAAAATGCTTTCTTTTAATCAGTGGTGTGTTGATGGAGTCAACATTGGTGCGCTGCTTGTTGCCAGTCGAATGGAAGCTGTCCAGCTTGTAAGCCAAAAAAAGCCTATGAAGGAGAGTCTTTACCTGTAAGTTTTTTATTTGTTTATATGAGCCGGATAAATATATTCATACATCTCTCGTTCTGCTTAATATTAGGTTGCTTTCTTGTGTGCTTGACGTTCCCTCCAATCGAAGTGCATTTGTTTTGGATGTGGAAGAAAAAATTTTGAGAAGAATCAGAAGAGCTGCAGGATGTTTACCATCCTTAGACTTTAACCCTGATCTTTTGTTCAATTTCTTCAAATTTCAGTAAGCAAGAATTCTTGAAAAAAAAAAACAAGCAAACAAACAAAGACAAAAGCTAATAGACACTTTACGTGATATAGCACTGTAAGAAAGAGAGAGAAGGCAATGGAAGAAGAAGACGATGATGACGATAAAGAAGGCAACGAAGAAGGCAAAGAGGCCAAAGGAAAAGGAAAGGAAGAAGATGCCGGCGAGGACCAAGAAGATACAGAGGAAATTCTGAGCAAGATGACTAGAAGATGCAAGAAGGATAAAAATGAAGAGGGCTTGGCTTTAGTGGCAGTGACCAGAATGATTGCAGAAAACGACAACTGGGTTGACAGCATCACTGAGGAATCATTTATTGATCAGCACCTCCTGCCATTTGTGAAAGTCATTTTTTTGAATGATCGCACATTTGTCTACTGCAGGTAACTATTGCTTTTTCTCTTGCTAATTCGTTTTCTAACATGAAATGCAATTAGGTCTGCAGGAAGAATCCCCTTGAGCGATAGCTCACGCTCTTTGAGCAAAGGAAAAGATTCTTGCCTGGCGCTGAAGCCAAACTTTTGCGTCATGTATGATTTCCAAGGTGAAAATGTTGGTCTCTTGGCAATTGAGGTAAAGCTCCCCAATGCCCGCTCTTCCCAAGTGTTGAGTGATCGATCAAAGCTCGCTCTTGAGCTCAAGAGAATGATCGATCAACAAGTACTATTAGGCTCTAGAAAGCCTGAATCTTTTGGTGTCCTGGTCGAAGGTAACATTCTTTTTTTTTCAAACACTCCTTCATTCTTCAAGCAGATCGAATTGACACTATGTTACTCTAGGATTTGAGTGTACCTTCTTCTCGTGCTCCTTGCACCAAAGTGGTTGTTATGTGTTTGGTGAACTCCAGAGGCTTTCTCTGCCAAAGAGTGATGACGATCTGATGCTAATTCCAGATCTAGTCCTTGCATTTATGAAGATGAAGGTAAGTGTGATTTGAACCTGTTTCATGCAGACAAAATAACTAGTTATTTGTTTTATCTAGCGAGCAATGAAGGACAGTATCGCTCAGCTGAGAAAGAAGCAGAAAACAGAGCAGCTCACATCTCTTGAAGCAATGATCAAGCAGACTGTGGAGCTCCCATACAAACTCGCATCTTCTTCTTGTACATAAAATTGTATATAATATCTTCTTCTTGTAAATAAAACTGTATATAATATCTTCTTCTTTATTTCTACATTTTCTTTTAAGCATGTTCTAGCTGAAGTGAGAGCTCCCCTCTTTTTAATGCTTTAAGCTTGTGTTAATTGCAACAAAAACTTGTATTGCAAACTTGTTTGCTCCTAAAAAGAGAAAAACAGATCTACTCATCCACTGATTGATGCAAAGCCCACTATTGATCAGGCATAAAGGTAAACTATCTAGAGCAAAACTACTCAAAGGGATTTTGCTATTTCATCTAGTAAGTAATTTACTCGCAAAAGAACAAAATCAAATGTTCAATGATTTACCTTTTCTTTCAATCAATGCTGTACCATACAGTTCATACACGTAACTAGATTCTGCACAAACCGTTTGCTGTACCTTGATTCTAAGAGAGACATAACCAGTAAAAGAGGCTATAATAGTTGGCTTGCAAAAAAAAAAAAAAAGGAAAAAGTGCGCAAACAGAGCAGAGCCTGAGCGAGAAGGGCCCCTTTTCAGTTACCCAGCCGGGAGGTTGATGATATACGCCCGCACAATTGCCAGAGCAAGTATGGCTCCAGAATACTCTGCGTCTCTCTTGTTAGCAATTGCGCAGAAGAAGTAATATGGTTCATATAAATCGTAATGAACAACATCTTGCTATTCATCTGTATTGCGCGCAAACAGAGCAGAGCCTGAGCGAGAAGGGCCCCTTTTCAGTTGCCCAGCCGGGAGGTTGATGATATACGCCCGCACAATTGCCAGAGCAAGTATGGCTCCAGAATATTCTGCGTCTCTCTTGTTAGCAATTGCGCAGAAGAAGTAATATGGTTGATTAGAAAAGAGTTCAGACAAGGATCTACCCTAATTTTAAATGAGAATGTACAGTCACACCCAAAAGTGTTTAGACCTTTTTTCCAAAAATTTAAGGGTGAAATATTACTCTATCATTGACAATAGTTTGTATGAGTTGTGTATGTTGCAGAGACCTTAAACTTCGCAAAATAAAAGATAAAGATGTTTAATTTATTAAAATAAAGAAAAGTGGGCGATTTAATATTTAGTAGGCCCACCTTTAGCGTCAATCACAGATTGACATCTAGCCGTCATGCTTTCGACTAAAGTAGCTGCAAAGTCGAGCCCAATTTGCTCCCATTCCTGTTGGATCAGTGCCTTCAACTCATCCACATTAGAAATGGTATGCCTCTGGGATGCAAGACGCTTTTCCAGCTTCTACCACACATGCTCGATAGGGTCCAAATCAGGGCTTTGAGCTGGCCAGTAATCAAAGCCGCTGATTTGATGACCCTCCTTCCACCAACGAGCATAGGCACCTGTGTGGCAGGTAGCACCGTCTTCTTGCAAAATATAGTCCCTCTGATGTTTATCATGCAATTCTTTGAACCAAGGGTGGAAGTGCTTGGCCAAAGTATCGATGCAAACATCTTGATTCATATTACCTTCAACGATCACAAGGGGACCAAAACCCTCCGCACAAAAGCAAGCCCAGATCATTACTGATCCTTTGCCCCATTTGGTTGTTTCGAGTATGTTTCTTTGATCATATCGTATGCCTTTCTTTCGAATAACTCGAGCAGCGCAATTATTGTTCTCGACCCGTAAACGTGCCTCATCGGACCATACTGCTCCTTTCCATTGGTCAATGTCCCAATTGACATGGCGAAGAGCCCAATTCAACCTGGATTCTCTATGACGGTCAGTAAGAGTTGGCTTATGGGCTGCCCAGTATGAATCGAAGTCCTTCTGAGCCAGATAGCTGATGATGGTCTTTTTGTTAACTGTCAAACCAAACGTGGCAGCATAGGCTTGAACCTGAGAAAAAGTAGCAAATGGTTCCTTCTGCACATATCGAACAAGCAATTTGATATCGGCTTCTGATCCCTTAGGCTTTCTACCTGGACTCTTGCGTTTCTCAAAAGACTCATTTTTCTCAATTCCAACCACTATACTTCGTGCAGACTTCTTGTTTACACCTGTTAGTGCTTCAATGTCCTTATACTTCATTCCAGACTTTCGAAGAAAATAAACACCTCCCCGTACAAAATCATTATAATAGGCGTTCTTACGAAACTCAGAGCTTTCGTTTGATGTATGATTCATGTTGTTTTACTTAGAAAAATGATGAGAAATAAAGGAAAGAACACCAACGTTCTTCAGGAATTTAATGCATATTTGATTTAGGACTAAACACTTTTGGGTGCGACTGTACAATAGAGACACTGCTCCTTCTTAGATAGGCTCTTTATTTAGACACTTGGGAAAAGTATTTATGGAATGCTGAATGTAGTTTCGTATATTCTGAAGCGGTACCTTCTCACAAGCATCCATCATTCGCGAAGTAAGAGTCTCATTATCTTTAAGTTTTTCTCTCTTAACATAGTCCTTAAGATCCTTCCAAAATTGCTCAATTGGATTTAGTTCGGGTGAGTAAGGTGGAAGATACAGAGGTATATATCCACGATGAATTATGATGGGATCAACGATGTTATGAACGAGGATGGGAGTATTATCCATGACAATGTGATAGCCCCCTCATTTCTGGAAACTGATCCATAATATCCATCGTATCCACAACAAACTGCATGAAATGGTTACCAGTAGTACCCTTTGGCAAGTTGAGACGACCTTCTGGAGCCTTTCTTTTCGTAGCACCAGCTACTTTTCTCCTCTTCACATTACCAGCTTCTCTAATACTTACATTGACAATGCCAGCAGACGATACAGCGCCGAGAGCAGTCTTTGATACTGCTTTTGTAGATGGCGTTTCTTCAATAGCTGGCTCTCCTTTCTTTGACCAGGCTCTGCCTCGAGTCATGTTGACGTTGAAGCCAGATTCATCAACAAATATACAATTGTTGTGGTAGTCGATTCCCTTTGCAATCCATTCAGCAACCCAAGCTGCCCTTAGCCTCGAGAGTTTTGGTACTGTTTCGTTGAACTGGATGGCGAGTAATACTCTTCAAGCTAAGGTTACATTCATTCTTCATGAATTCAGCAACTCTTGTCTTCTTTATTGTCAATCCTTCAAAGCTATTGATGAGTGCCTCCACGCCATCCTGAATAGTTGCTGTGGGCTTTTCGTCATAGAAGCATATCAACATGTCTTTATGTTGCTCGTCTAACTGCGATATGCACTGCTTGCCTGTCTTGTTTGTCTTCTTTTCAGGAATACCAGCATCAGGGTTGGACTTGTATTCAGCCCTCCATTTTCGAGCTGTGTACTTGTTGACAATTGCAAGTCTGCAAGACTCATCATGAGTCGTGCCTTTCTCGAAAGCGTAATGTATGTACGCCTCTCGTTGATAAGGAGTATATTTCGTATACTCCGTAGCTCTATCTTTCTTCTCTGGTGCTTCTTTCATAGTGGTGTCATGGCCTTCGTATAGACCAGACATATCCACCTCTGTATGTTTTATAAACTCTTAAAGGGTCTTCAGCTTTGTAAGGCGGAATGAAGGAATCTCATCAACTGCCATTGCCTCCCTTCCATTTTCATCAAAGATGTTTCCTTGCCCATCTTCTTTATAAAATCTCAAATCAGATACCATCTCAAGTATAAAGTCAAAGCGAAATGACCAAATGATTTTCGAAAAATTAACCAAATGAAGTCTAAATAAGCAACCGATTGAGATTCGAAAAATCAACAAATGGAGAGTCAAAAAAGTGACCAATTGGAACCGGAAGCACTGTATCTCATGATAACCCCCACTTGAAGTGTGTCTATAGGATCACTTACCATTTCTATTGGCCTAATGGTATCATCTTCAGATGGGCTTGATTGTTGACAACTATCTAGCATGTTAGCATGTTCATACTTGTTTACATGTATTTGCATACTAAGTCTGATAGGCTAGCTACTATGTTCATTGACATGTAATATCATCTCAAGTGAGAATAAGACATATCAACATGATATTGTGTTGAATCACTGAGTTTCTTTATGACTCAACACCATCACTGTAGTTATTGAAACTCCGTAACACCCTCTTTCTGTCTAAAGGAATGCATAAATACAGTCACAGAAGCTTCCTATTGAGTAGATAGTATACATTTTTTTTTTGTTAAATCTTTTCTCTCTCTCTTTATTAATTTTTTTTTATCATGTCAATAAGGAACACTTCACGTCCTTACATGGAATTTGAACTGTTGGCTGAGATATTCGAATCGATTCCTGAACATGGGCTAAATGATCTATATGAACTGTCGAATGCATTATCCTATAAAGTGATTGAGGGCATAGCAGATAGATTGACAACAGCATGCCCTGAAAAGAGAAGAGAGATTGAAATGGTAAGATACGAATGAGATATCAAGAGGATACTAAGCAAATAAAAAAGGCATTAGAGAAGTATGAAATAGGTGTTGAAAAAGGATTAGATACCAGTTTCAATACATTACAACAATATGCATCACAAGTTGTTTGGCATATTCCCCCTACATTAGATATTCAATTGGATCATTACAAAGTATAAGAGAAATGTTCTGATTGGATGAATTAGCACTCATGATTTCATTTAAGCAAGTGGCCATGGATAAAGATACAGAAAAGATTGATGAAAAACTAGATGAACTTCGAAATGAAGTATTAAAGGTAAATGACTTTGTCTTATCTAAACTCACTTTAGCCAACTAAAAATAAACTATAGCAAAAGAAGTTACAAGCCTTATTAGCATATCAACATAGTAGACTATCCAAAGAGAACAAAGCAATAGATGAACACCTTGAAGCATTTGCCTTTATATCCCGTATACCCAAACATGAACATGGTAAAATAGGATTTTCTAATCTTTCATGGCCAGTCTTATTAACAAATGTATTCAATAGTACCTAACCCTGACAGAGATTTCAAATTCATCAAAGATCAACTGGATACCATGGCAACAGATATAGTCAAATTAGGACAGGCATTGAAGAAGGAAAAGACAATGAGAGATCGAATCCATATGACAGAAATGGAACAAACAGAACGAGTACGTGCTCGTATTGAAGCTCTCTTAAGTCAGGACTAAAGTTAGAATATATATATTTTATAAAAATGATATAATACGAATTTTTTTTTAGACTTTTTTGCCTGTCTTCGTGTTGCCAATAAGTGATTTATGAATATGAGGAAGTACACCACCACCTGCAATAGTAGCTTTGATAAGAGCGTCTAATTCTTCATCACCTCGAATAGCAAGTTGCAAGTGTCTGGGAGTAATACGCTTCACTTTAAGATCCTTTGTGGCATTACCGGCTAATTCTAATACTTCAGCTGTAAGATATTCGAGAATAGCAGCTGTATAGACAGCCGCTTTAGCACCCACACGTGCGTTGCTATGACCTTTTGATTTCAAATAACGATGAATACGACCTACAGGAAACTAAAGGACGCGAAAATGAGCTCAAGATACACCATCTATTTATTTCTTACCTGAAGACCCGATCGAGCTGATTGAGACATGGTGCGAGCATTTTCCTTGGGATCTTGCTTGTTGATGTTAGTGCTGGATGTAGTGTCGGCCTTATTAAGTGTTAAGTGAATATATGTTTCTTTGTTGTCAAATAGAAAGGTTTACCATAATAATTATCTTTTTCTTTTTTTTCTCTCTCTCTTTTTCTAGTGATATATATATATATATTAAAAAAGGAAATAGGAGGAAAAAAAGGAAAAAAAAAAAAGAGAGAGAAGATAGAAAAAAAATGGCGCGTCGGAAACTAGAATTATGCGAAGTAAAAAAAAAATATATTCGACAGCCACAAGGGAAGTATTTCGCGAAATTCAACTCATCTATGAATATAGTCATTCAAAAAAAAAGGAAGTTGCCACTGAAAATGCTCTCAAATACACCCTATTTTAGACTTCAAATAACAAAGATGAGTGGGTATGACTGACAGATAACTATTTTACTCAAGGCTTTACTTGAATGCCATACAAGTGTCGAATGGCCTCGACATTCTCAAGTAGCAGAGTTGGTGATATCATTTAGTTCATGGCCAAGTTCAATATTACACCTGAGTGAAATGCTGGTCTTACCTATGGCTACTTGATATTCTAATAAGATATGATGTGACAAAAAGAAATCAGATAGTGTGGACCCCTTTTTCATTACAAAACCAAGTAGTGTAAAAACTATAACCACTTTCTTAGGCAAGCATTAATTGTCTTTATTGTTTCTAATAACAAAAAAAATCTTGTCATAGTCTGAAAGAGACATGGTCTCTATTGGAACATAAGTGTAAAAGACAAGTGAGGATATGTTGCGAAATCAGGGTATCATATTTTGTAGGCTGATTTTTCTTTTCTTTACTTGGTAGCTGTTTAGAGTACTATACAATCAAAATCTAGGTGTACAACTAACGTACGCCTATTACTATTCTTATTTCAAAATTGTACAAATGACTTTCTAAAGCTGAACGAACTTCGACGGGGACGAACCCAGGCCGAACAGGCTCTAAGGTGAGACAGGCTCAACTTCAGGAATAACACATGGAGTTTCAGACCTTGAACGAACTTCAACGGGGACGAACCCAGGCTGAACAGACTCTAAGGTGAGAGAGGCCCAACTCTGAAACGAGAAATAAAAAACAAGGGAGGAAAAAGAAGTGCAAAATGTTTTTATGATTGCATAGACTTAGGCTGAGCTTTTAAGTTGTGTTGATAGAGACTTACTAACATCAGGATGCCAAAAAGGAAAATCCAAGAGCCGATTTACTTGGAAAAGGTCTTGAGGTGAAGTTCGCTTTTTGTGTTTCTTGACAAAAGTTGAAAGAAGCACTGTTGCTGTGTAAGAGATTTATGGAAGTCGATTCCATACTTGTCTTTATTTTATTTTTTTAAGTTACTTACCAAGGATTTGTGCTGTTCCTTTTAAATGGTGTCAAGAGATTAAGACTAAAATGCTTGAGAGTATGGTTAACATTGATGCCATACTTAGTCATGTCTAATTGCCAGTTATTAGAATCATTGAGTTGGCTATTAGAAGGCTCAAAGATAATACTGTTGTTGTTGCTGCATTTGACAGAATAGTTAGTATGTATTTTTCTTCAGCAAATACGTATGCTTACATGGCTATCTTCTTTTGTCAAAATCACAACAGACACAAGATGTAATGATCCCTTCTCCAATGACTTTCAATTGATGTGTATTTAACGAAACAGCAAGCTTGAAACATCTCAATATCATCAACAGGTCCATTGATGATTTCAGTTCGTCTATCTTTGTCAACTTCTTTGGCTACCAGATCGCAAACTCTTTGTTGTTTCGTATCTAAAGGACTTAGCAAATAGAATCTACTTGTGGGCCTTAAACATTCTTTTTCACAGTTCATATTGACTTCATTTGAGCCTTTTATACTCTTTTGCTTACTCTCTCAGATATTTCGTGTTAAGCTTAGTCTGATATCAACCAAAGGATTTGGCAATCATAAAAAACCAATGCTCAGGATGAATTGTAAATACTTGAAATCATTTTCTTTGTATTACAATCAATTCACCGTGTTCTTGGGCTCAGCTTAGACGAGAACACGACCCCTTTTTCTTCTTTGCCAACCTCTTTATCATCTTTTTTTTTAAATTTCGTCTTGGCAACATTGGCCGACAACAGCTGCTGCCATTAATAGCAAAGTATCTTTGAGTTATTTATTTTAATTTTTATTTAAGTAAACGCATTTTATTTATCTGATAAAATGCTGAGAGCAAATTCACCTTCAAGATCTTTTTGGCATGAAGGAAGCACAAATGACTTCAACTTGACAATGACATGGATTTCATTGGATAGCATTATAGCGTAGCTATAGCCACTCCATCCATTGAAATCCATGCCACAGTTGCTTGCGATATGGGCTGGGAAAGAGGAAAGAATGGCCCTGTTGATTCGGATGCTCTTTCCTCCTTGCCCCAGAGACAGTGCTGAGCGCTTGCCGCTACTCTTCTTGCTGTTGTTGTTGCTGCTCTTCTTGCTGCTTCTTCTGCTTTTCTCAGCCTTGAACTCCAGAGCAGCAATCTCTTCCTCATCTTCAGTGGTGATCAGGATATCAATCTTTCTACCTGAGGTAGAGCTGCTGCTCCTGTCGCTACTGCTGTAGCTAATCTCGTTCTCCAGGATGTACTTCTTGGTGGAGAAGCATTGAGTTTCACCTCTAAAAGAATACGCGGATTAGAAGTGTATAATGGGACTAGATTTAGGATATACTCACGGTAAAGTGCGAAGGGTGGTGCCGCTCAACGCAAATCAAAGTAACTGATTTACGAGAGCAACAAAGTCGAACTTCGCAGAGCGCTTTGCGTCCAGATGTAATAAAGTGAACTTTTCAAAAAAAAAAAAAAAAAAAAAGGAGGTTAAAGCCCGGAGGCATTCTCTGTTTCAACAAACTACTTACCAGTGTTAAGACACCAATCTCACTTGGTTTTCCAAGGTAGAAAAACTTTTTAGCCCGTGCTTAACCTTGAAGTCAGGCTCTTCTTTCTCTGCCTCCTATATGAAAGAGTATTAGACATTGCAGTACTAAGCTATTATTTTCGTGCTAGTACCTTCTTCAGGTCGGCCAAGGTTTCTTTGACGACCATCAAGGTCTCAGCATCAACATCACGATGGTACTTGACATCTTCAATTTTCAGAAATACATCTGTAGATAGATGTCTCTTCAAGACATTTTGGAATTCAGCTGAAGTAACATTCAGCAAACCTGAAAGACTCAGCCTACTAAAGTAAGTTTTGATGTCAAAAGAGAGAAACGCCGTACTTACTTTAAGGTTTCAACCTCAACTTCTGTCAAAGAAGGATAATCCTTCAACAAGGAGAAACTGACCTTGTTGGCAGCATCCAAGTATGTACCTTTGTACTCCTCAGCCAACATCTTCTCTGCTCTTCGCTCAAAGCTAACCCTTTCTTCGGAGGTCATCTTCTTCTCCATCTACAATCAGAAATAAGTACCATGTAACAAAAAAAAACGCGTTTTCTTTGTGGTTTACCTCCTTGAAAGCCCATTGCATAAGCAACGAGCATCGCGAATTGGCTTAGTTACAATTCGGAATCGCAATAAGTATACGTCTTTTCCACAGTTCTTTTATTTAACTGCAGTAAGCGACTACAGTGTGTAGTCAATAAAAGATAAAAGAGACAATCTATTTTAATCAAAAAAATGTTATCTTTTATCTTTGTGAGAAACGCGTCAGCACTTTATTCATAGACTGACGTCAGCACATTAACCAACAAGGCTGCAGTCTTTTTGATGCAAATACCTTTAGATCTGTGAATCATATGATATTGTATTCCATCGAAAAGAATCTCTTTTAATTACCTTAATGGTCAAGAAAAGTACGCAGTCATCTTGATCTTGATTTTGGCTTAGTTTTTTATGAAGTAAAAATGACTATTATGCAGCTATATAGGGATTGGGTAGCTGGAAGTAGGGGAGGAGGATCAAGCAACAAAGAGGATATTCTGATTGTTCTGTGTAACAAGCAATAGTTCTGTTAAGAGTATCAGCTACTATCTAAAACCTCTTGGGAAATTAAAACCAGTTGTCAGTTCCAAAAGTTGTTGCTTCATTTGCCAGCTTTTGCTCAATGTTTTGGCGAGTACTCAAAAGGATGCTTGCGTGGTGAGGGAATCTTCCAAAGACATGCTTCTAGAAAATTTTATTCTTTTTCAAGAACAGACGTACATCATTTTTGATTTGCCAAACTGTTCCTCATCATTACAGAGGCGATGGCTCTGTAGCCACAGTTACCGTTGTGTTGAGGGTTGAACTATTTGACTACCTGGTTACCGGCCAATCCCTTAGACAAAGAAGCGACACATTTGAATAGAGAAATTGATTTAGTCACTATTTTAATTTTAAGCATGTTGCTTCGCCTTTTACTCCATGTTTCTTCTTGATTCTTCTTTGCCTCTATGTTTATCTTTGCTCTCTTCTTTAACTTTTTTTTTTGCTCAATTTACCTTCTCTAGTTCTTTCTCAGAACCAACCTTCTTTCTTGCTGTATTCTTTGGAAGCCCATTGATGCTTTTTGTAGTTGTGTTGGGAGAAAGCTTTAACCTGTCATTTGTCAGGATACTTCTTCGAATTTCGGCCAAACCGTGCGGTTGTTGGGCTTGTAGGTGGCATGATCTGCAACACGTTTGTTCAGTCTTCTTCATTCTTCCCTTCTATGATTGTGCATAATGAAGACGGAACAACCTTGTCTTCGAGGTCTGTCTAGATATGTGATCAGTGCGCTTCAAGTTAGAGATAAATACTGGCACATTGATAAATATGTCGCGACAAGAACGTTGTTGAATGTTGCGCAAATCACTCAAGGTGATTCTGTTGTCACATTCCTTCTCAAGTAATGACAACAAAGAGTGTATGTATCACAAGTTCAGTTTATGAACGAGCCTTGATTGTAACTCGTTACGATATAAAAAGACTTCAGTTCCAAACAATTAAATAATAACAACATGAGATTCAAGTTTAAGACTACTGTCTTCATGGTTGTTTAAAGATGACTTTTATGCGCAAAGGGCATTCCTTTTTTTTTTCGGAATGATATTGCCTTATGCTCTTCTCTTTCTATATCAATCAATTGCTCATTTAAAAGTTAAATTCAGCTTTTTCCTCTTTGTTAGAAAGGAGTGGCTCATTGTCGCTGATGTCATTCTAGTCGAAAGAAGCTGCAGACCTGTTTGTAGCTAGTCTCTCTTGAGAGTTGTACAACAACAACTGTGAGTTCATGAGGATGTTAACTTTATTTTCTTGTTACCAACATTCACCTTCGGACGTCAAAAACATTGTAACTTTATTGGCTAGAATAGACTGATGCTAATCTAGGAACAGAGTGTTGGTACAGGATGTTGGTACGCAGAACTCTACTCAAGAAGATTAAACAATAGCAACTTTCCTCGCTTGTCTTCCAATGGTTTCAGGCAATTCTTGCGAGACGATGAAAATGCACAAATGGTTTTTCCATCCAGTGTATGTATCTGCTAACGTTGGTGGCTTGGTTATTTGCCCAATCATGGCTCTCGAAAATTTTTAATGTCTAAAAATTATTTCAGACTGTACCCAACTAAAGTCAATGAGTCTGATAAAAATCAAATCCCTCCCTCTCTCTTTCGTGTCCATCACTTGTAAAGTAAATTTGTTGATTATCGATTATGTACAAATCACTGATATCCGTCATAGAATTTCAAACATGGCCCCTGCTACCAAGTCCAAGAAGAACGCTGAATCCATCAACTCTCGTCTTCAACTTGTCACCAAGTCCGGCAAGTACACTCTTGGTTACAAGACCACCTTGAAGACCATCCGTCAAGGTAAGGCCAAGTTGGTTATCATTGCCGGTAACTGTCCTCCTCTCCGCAAGTCTGAAATCGAATACTACGCTATGTTGTCCAAGACTGGTGTCCACCACTACAACGGTAACAACATTGACCTCGGTACTGCCTGTGGTAAGCTCTTCCGTACCAGTGTTCTCTCTATCACTGATGCTGGTGACTCTGATATCTTGACTGCTCAATAAGCTATCTTTTGTGTATCTCACAAATAAAAAGATTGTTTGAATCAACAATAAGCTCATCATCTTTGTGTATGTATGCATGTATGGAACAATCACTTCTTGAGTCAACTATAGTCATCAATGCAACCAACGATTTGAAAGAGTTCTGTCCTTGTTAGAGGCACACATCGTTTTTCTTTTGAGGGTTATAAGCATGTTTAAAACAAAAGAGTCATGATTCAATGAGATTTATACAAGGAGTTTATTTACAAATTTATAATTAGGATTTCTTTCTAATAGATCAAGAATCGCTTTTTGTGTATCGTCATTTAGCTGACTGAGAATATCATTCCATCGCTTTTCCTCTAGAAGATGATGAAATCCACTGACAATCTAATAACAAAGAAGAAGAATTAGGAAGGAGTTCAAACACTCATGCTGATTGCTTTACCTCAGAAAACGCATTGATTAGTTCATGAGAGGGATCTTGAACAGAAGCCATGGCTGTCCATAACAAACAAAGTTCCTTTAAACGAGTATTAGATCAAGTTGTGCAAAAGAGTGACATCACTTACATCCTGTACATCCAGTGGGTTAAACTTGATCATGGCACACAGACCTTGAAAAGACGTATCCTTCTCCTCACCATCTCGGACCGACATGGACTTCTTTAGCCAAGGTCTGACAAACATTTTCATATGGCTAGCTACATATTGAGGAGAGGCAAGACCCAGCCTGCCCAAGGCTACCATCGCATTCTCCTTAACAGACGCAGGTGACTGGGGATGAGTCAAGAAAGGAATACAGACCTTCAGAAGACCAAATACATAAGGATGAGCATCATTACCCCAACGCATCACCATTTCCCCAAGAGCCCATAAGGCATTGTTATAGACAGAGATAGACAGCATGCAGTCTTGATGGTGCAGAAGGATATCCATGATTTCAACAATTAGATCATGTAAACATGGTACAAGCACATCAAAACTGGCTACAGCAATATCACCTATTAATGCACATGTTGCCTGGAGTACTTCAGATACAGGATCCTTTTTTTTAAGGTTTTAGTGATGCAACAACATGAAAACAATGTGATTAATTTAAGTGTGACTCACATGAATACACTGTCTTAACAAGACCAGTAAAGGAGAATTTGCTTCTGTAATCAGCGGTTCTATTTTAGGACCTAGTCCACGTACGATGCCTGACACTAAACCCAGTGCAGCAATAAGGAATTCAACATTAGGTGGCATCATTTCATCTGGATACTGGTCTGCCAAAACTTGTTCTTGAAGTGTAGATGAAATTAACTTTGTACATCTTGAAAGAACAGGATCAACGTACTGAATAAAGCCAGGACCAAGTGCAGTGGTGATATTGGATAGACACTAAAATGATGGTTACTACTGTGTTCTTGTGACAATTTTTTTTTAGTTTACCTCAAGTAATGGAAATAGATCTGTATCTTTGTCAGACAAAGTATTCCATTTCTTAATTAGAGGTGGCATCAATAGACAGATATTTTCAGGTCGATTGAGTTCAGTGCCCACTGCAATAGCAAATGTGCCTAATGCATCATAAAGTATTGAGCGATTCTTGCGTCCATAGAGATCAGAGGCTTGATTGAGATAGAATAGGATTGGTTGAATATAGCGTATCAGCCTGAAGGAAGCATGTTCTTCTAGAACAATAAATGCAGTACAGGCTGCTTCTTGTACTCTTCTGTTTGTGTCCAATAATCGAGAGAGTAACGCAGAAAGCACGGGTTCGAAGAACAGTTGACGACCTTGTTCGCCTTCATCATACTTGTTCACTAGCCAATGAGAAAAACGACTGATTGCCCAACAAGAGATAGAACGTATTAAAGACTAAAAAAAGAAAATTTTAAGTTTTGTCATAGTGAAGATGATACCAAAGCACAAACCTTACTGTCTTGCATTGAATGTAACAGAAAAGGTATCAGCTTATCCAAATATTGGCTTAAAATGTGTATACCCCCTATATTTCTTTATTTGATAAGTAAAAAAGAGAGAAGAAAAAAGAAGAAAAACTTGTTTATACAACATGTATATGTTTCTATTATAAATGTATTTACCTTCTGCTGTTGCACCTATCGCTAAAATACCACTTTCACGTATAAGCCATTCTGGGTGTACCAAGACATGCTTCAGAAGATGATCAAGTACACACGCCACAAAGTCATCTTGAAAAGTAACTGATAAAGCATCTAATGCAGCTGCACTACATTTTCGTAATGAATCTTGAGAATAAAAGTCATCATCATCAAAATCGTCTTGTTGAGAAAAGGAAGATTCACTTTGGTTGCCTACAGAAGTCGTGTCTGAATCTTCTTCAGGATCACTTAATTCTTGACGTAGAGGCGGTGGAGCATGCTTTGATGGACACGCTTGAAATGAATAGTGTGGCATACTCTCTTCGTCCTGTAGTTCAAACAGTTCAAGATCAGAATAGACCATCAGGCGAAGAAGACCCTGGGCTATCTCTGGTAAGCGATGGGTGGGCGAGTGTTGGTAATGGCTACTCTGAGCATACAGGGTCCAGAAATCGCAAGCACCTAATGCGATTTCTCTATCATTGTCTGACAGAGCACTGATCATGTATTGTATTGTGTCATCAAAATAAGGTTCGAGTTTTTCTGGAAAGACCTCGAGCAGATGTGTCAGGATTCGCCCAAACTCATGTAAGACACGGGGATGCGTATCCGCAACAGATTGGTAGAGATTCGCTAAAATAAGATCTAACTGTTGGACAAAGGACACAGGCTTGAGTGATACAAATTGGCTTGTTGCATTCAAGGCTTGAATGCGAAAGCGAACATCGGGACTAGAGTAAAATCGGGTTAATTTGTGTAGTAGTGTAGCCAGAGGTCGAACTCCGTCTATTTCTTGATCAAGTTCTGGTGCAAGGTCTTCACAGATCATATAAATGGTATCAAATGCTATCTATTGTTACAGAGGTTCATTAGTCATCTTGTTCTTTTTTCTAGATATAAGTAATGTTGTCTACCTCGACTATTCGTTGATTTGGGTCATCTAATTTCTCGATCAAGAGTGGTATGATTTCAGGCCAGTTGATCATCTGTCCTCTCTGTAGGATGATAGATATTAAACTTGAAATGGTCTTGCCAACCATGTCTGAGTCAGGGTGATTAAGTACATCGATGCAACACTGTTTGACATAATCGAGTACTGTAGAGGGTATCATATGGAAATTGTTTCTAAGGTTATTTTTCAGTTGTGAGCCAGCAGTTTTGCAGAGATGAAGGCTTTCTGGAGTTAATTTTGTGACTATATAGACTAAATAGGCATTGTAGTCTGGGTATTGGTTGAAAAGGTATAATCGCTATGATGAATTTAAAACAATATAAGTCAAATCTCTGATGAAATGGCTAATCAAGATAGATCTTTACTTGATTCACGAGTGCTTGATCTCGATAATTAGGATCTGAGGCATCATTCAGTATCAGCATAAGCTCTCTTAATCCTTGGGGTTGTGGTTGCCATTCCATTGTTTTTATCAAAAATGTAAAAGTGAAAGAAATAAGAAGAAAGAAAGCTTAATAAGCTGTAAATGACAAAATGCAAGAAAAAAAAAAAGAAGAAGGAAAAGAAGAAAAGAGAAAGAAGGCTGTAAATTGAACGAGTTTTATACTTGATGAAAATCGGAGTTCATAACTAAAAAAGAACAATTACAAGCATTGATAGAACAACCTTCAGCCTGATAAACTGTTCTTTTTTCTCTCTCACTCCCATCGTAAAGCCGAGGATCTACTGAGAAACTGGTTCATTTATTTAAGCTTTATACTCTAAAATTATGAAATATATACCATAATAGGCTGTTTTGTGTTTCAATTATGGGGGTGTAGTCTATGTATGTATGTGTGTGTGTGTGTGTACTTTATAAATGCTATTATAAAGTATGGTTTTCACGATGTTGCTGGATTTTAAAAGTATTATTGCAAGTTTTTTTCTTCTAGGTTTTTGTTATCATATGATGATTGGCCTATCACAAGGTAAATAGTACTTATTATATGCAAAAAAAAAGAAGGCTACAGAACAAAAGCTTAAATTGATTGTGGCACTTGAGGGGGTTCCCTTTTAAGTTAAAATATCGAACTCTCTTTTAGACTTGCGTTACTCTTTTCACTTTCAGTACATAAGTTAGATAACACTTGTTTTGGGAGAATGAGAAAGCAATTTGAAGATTGATATGCAAATGGCAATAAAAAGCTATTTGAGAAGAGAGAACATAGATTAATGGTTCTTCCAGTTTTCTCTCACTCTTTTTTTTTCTATTTCTATATATGTTCACACCTATTTGTGGCACATCTATACGTTTTTCTCTCTCTTTTCCCCTTAAAACCCCATTTTCATTGTCTTTTGAGTCTTTTTAATACGTAAATAAGTAGTAAGAAGATGATACCTATAACAGTAGAGATGCTTCCCTTTCGCTCCTTCTGGCTATTTCTCAAGTATATCTTGATTCTCTCTGTTTCTAGAATATCATACGAGTCATTCATTAGGAGATAAGGAGTCAGAAGGGACACACTGTAGGCCTTGGGATCTTGCGTATCAGATCGACTCTCCTTTCTTGGTATCATCTGTGTAAGCTTAAATTTTTACCTTTTTTAGAGAATGAGAGGAAAACTATTTGGGCTCATTGGTTTTTCTTAAAGCATAAATCGTTCCTAATTGCGATTTTTATATATAGGAGAAATATAGAAAAAAAAAGTTTCCGCCACTTACTTTTTACCATTTCAATAGGCTTGACTGGAACTACTATGCATCAGGGCCAAATGTTCGTCTCTTTCTTGTTTGTCTTCTACTTGGAACAGCTTGTGTAATGTGTATACTTGCTGATTTAACAATTGAGCAACTCATAGACAGAAAGGCTAAAAGAGAATGAAGCTATCACATTAGAAAATTAGATGCCACACTGAATTATCGAAGCTTAAAGGCACATGGTTCAAAGAGCTAATACCACGATTTTTGTCAGAAAAACAAAAGAGACAAAGATAATTTCAGTGATAGCAAAGGTTTTTTTTTAAAACAAAAGAAACTGTCATTAAAGTTGTCTTCCAATTGTTCAAAAAGGATTTCCAAAATAGCCAGGAACCTTAGTTAGCTAGTAAATGGTCGCTTGTTATATTCATATTGAATGGTACTCCAAAATGAAACAACAATGCATCTGATTAAATTGGATATTTCATTTCTTCTTGCAATCAGAGGCACGTATATATAGCTTAACATAGTAGCTACATATCGTCTTGTACATAAAGTAATTTACCAGAAAGTTGTTTGCTATATTACAACAGCGATCATTGAATACTAACTTGTATGAAAGAGCTATAAATTAGTAGCGCAGCATTGCTGTATTGATACTCATAACAAGATAAACAGTAAGCATCATGACACAGATTTTCAGTATGGCTTTTATGGCACACTAGCTGACAAAGGAAGATATCAATAGTTTTGTTGTTATTACAGTGTAATGGAGCGCAAAGTCTATTGAGAAATCGGTGTGCTATATACCTCTTCTTGTTTCCAAGGATAGTCTCGATGAAATCACCCTTCATACCACATATTTGCAAATTGAAGAAATAGGAATGCACTTTGTGTCGATAAATATTAATTTTTTTATGTTGTTTTTGAACAACATTTTACTCAATAATAAACACTGATGCTGTTTTACATCCTAATCCAAAGGTATTAAAAAGGTAAACTGGCAAGCTCAATTCTCTCACTACCCCGGGACACATGTTTTTTTCTTACCATAACGAAGGTTCAAAATACACTTTGAGCTTCTCATCGGATGAGTTGGCCTGTGGCAGCACAAGCATCCTGCAAAACGCAGCGTACAAGAGCGAAGCGGAGGTGCTGATTTTATTACCGCAATGGAGGTTTGGTTTTGTAAAAGGCTTGTTCATCTGATAATTCTTGTCGATCGAAAATAGCTTAAGGCAAGCGGAATATATATTAATTCAAAACCTCTTATTTATTTTTTTACGCCATTTGTACAACCAATGTCAAGGAACTCATCGGCAATAGAAAGAAGAAAAAAAAAAGCGACTTGAACCAAAGAAATAGACATTCAAAAAGGGCCTCGTTCAGTACAACATCTGCTTGGAAGTAAAGAGGTATTTATCGAAACACGTCTTCCTTTTTCGTTTTCTTTTACAGAGAGCAACACGAATAGTCTATGTCATAAGCAATCATTCTCATGTTTTTTTTTGCTGGATTAGAGGTAGCACAAATTCAATTAAAAAATGTGAAAGCACTGTCCTTTTTTTTTTCTTCTTCAAATGATAAGTGTCGCACGATCATAAATAAAAAATAATCGATCTTCTTTTTAAGAAAAAAAAAAGATGTGTTGTACTGAAATTTATGCTAATTTTTTTTTAATCATCATCTCAGAATTTAAGTTGTTTATTTCCTTCAATTTGAGGTTACAATTCTTTATTGTAGATCGCATTTAAATCGATTTTCGCTTAATAGTAAATAACCCGAATTTGAGAATGGCATATTTAGGATGCTAAACATTTATTTCTAATCTATTTTCTTTGTTTAAACACGTCTTTGAATATGCTATAATTATAGAAGGAAATGACAAACGCGATAGGCTTTCGCGTCCTATTCAGAAACAAAGAATGGTTACGTTTGATGATATATGACGTTTATCAGCGCGTCTTACATGGATCACTTTTCTATAAATCCATATTAGGCAACTAATTCTTTCAATTTTGAACTCTCTTTTTTTTTTCTGGGTATCCTGTACTTGAGAGAGCAACACAAGCAATTACGATGACTTTTGAATCTTAATATTACGATCCCCTTCTTTGTTGGTTCTCACTGTTTATAGAGCACGTGTTTTATTTTCTCTTGACGTATCTCGGGCTTCTGCTAGTTTTATCGATATAGATTGCCCTCCATTTCTGACAGATGGGCAAATCCGATCGTCTTTCTCACTCAAAAAAAATAAAGGTCAGGTGTACTATGGCAGAACAAATCCTGTTATAAACTCAACCTTGATTACGTTTATAAAAATCATCCAAAGCGCAGTGAAGGGGGCTAATTTGATCAATGGCTTGGGTATACTGCGCCTTGTAAACATGATTAGCCCTAGTTGGAAATCAACTTGTTGTGTCTAAGGGCAGGCTGTATCTATTGGAATGTACACAAAGTAGTAGATGCGATGACCTGTATAACCTATACCATATGACTTCCTACAGTAGTCATTCGACTTGAGAGAGCAGTTGGCTCAAGCTTTCAAGCGTCAATGAAGCTAAGAGTATGCTGAGTACAGTAGTCGCTCAATTTAGAAGTATGCCTATTATAAGTGTAACCATCCTTTCACTTGAAAACCGCATTAAGCGCTGAAATTTCATTCGATGTAAGGGTCAATAGAAGAGTATGTTTTTCAAGAATATAAACACTTTGAACTAAAGCAACCGTTTCATAAGAGTAGCTATGTGTCAAGAAGATGGACATTCTTGAATAAACGCTGATAGAAATCTAGGGAGAAGCAAACACTATTAGCATTCCCATTTCGCATATCCGGGTGCGCTGTTGTTGTCTTTGTAGCTCTATTTTTGCTTCCGGATATGCGAAATGGGAATGCTAATAGTGTTTGCTTCTCCTCAAGCTTCTATTAATGAAAGCGATCAATGTATCAGTATCAACAAAGAAGAAAGCTCAAGACATAATATGAAGCATGCTGCTCTAATCGCTTTATTTGACAGTATGCTCAATATGAGAGTGTATTTCTCAAGCATATGAATATTCTTAAATAAAGTGATTACTGTATATTGTCCAGAACAAAAGGAAAAAAGAAACACCTGTTAATACTAAGCAAGGTCTAATCTAGCTTTCTCCCTAAACATTATCCTTCGCTTTCCTAACCTACTATCAGTTCACAGACTGCACAAAACTTTGTACAATTCAAATGCCATTCATAAAGCCTACTCTTAAACCAAACGACTACTGCATCTTCTTTCACTAAATGTTTCGCCTCCTTTTTTTCGGTAAGTTTATATTGAGATGTCCAAAGGCCTTATTTTCATTCTTCACCAAAAAAAAAAAAGACACGTTATGTTTAATGACTCAATAAACAGAGTAGTAATTTGGCTCATGTATTTTTGGCTGCATATGTTATCATCATCATTTTAAAATGATGACATCGCTTTGTTTGTATTTCTTTAACAAACAAGGCTATCTAGAGTCCATCTGAAATCACAATAACATGAAACATCAACTCCCTCACTTACTGTCATTGAAAAGGTAACACAGAATAATTTTTTTTTAAATTAAAGCGAACGGGACACAGTTTGAGGTTTCAATGCTAACGAATAGGAATACCAAATTAGGCATTTTATTGTCATTGTGTTTCATCATTTTGGAGGGAAAAGGCTTCAAGGTGTTTGTTTTTTTTTTATTTTATTTTATTTTATTTAATGCATGATGAAGAAAATGTGGGTATGTGTCATGAAGAAGGTAAAATACATGAGTGTATAAGGAAAGATATAATTTTTTGTCAGGTAATGTGTATGTAGGTATGTAGGATGCTATAGACTGTATGTACAAAATGAGAGTATAAATAAAACCTTAGAAAGGCAAGAGAGAGTCACCCACTAAACCATAGAAACATTGGTCACATACACGCGAGAAAACAGGTTTATCAGCAGCAGAAGTAGGCGTAAATAAGGGCAATCGGTTACCACTATGAGTGCTACAGTAAATATGACCACAACTAAAAAAATATCAGTCATTGCATTTAAGTTTGGCGTCTGTTGTATTTACCTTCTACAGTGATGTTTACGTTGGAATACACCGAAACGAGTTGAACATGAAGCATGTTGGCATTGGCTTACTTCACCATCAGGTTGCCATTGATCAGAAGGCTTCAAAACGAACTTTTCTTTACGATCTTGATGAGTCAAGTTGAGAGTATAACGATAGGCATGCAAGTCTTGATTTGAATACTAAACGATAATGAGTGAGTGACAACAAAATAAAATAAAATAAGCTTTCTTACCTTTTCAGGAATCAATGATGTCTCAGTGGTTGTACAGATACCTTCAACAGAGAAGATTGTATTCAATTCATTCTTATCGGCAGTCTGTCTGACAACAATTCGAGTGGTAGCTGGTTTAGGGGTGATGAGTGACTGGAACATGTTTGAAACAAAACTGTCTTTCTCCTTGAGCGCCTCTTCCCCTTTATCGGATTGGCAGGAGGCTTTTTCCTGATTGGGCTCTGAGCACAAAGCCTCAAGTTTGCTTAACAATTCCTGTTGCTGCACAATGAGGGCTTTGCATTCTTGAATCTTGTTTGAGTGAACAGAAGATCGTCTTCTGGGTTGACATGATTCTGAGATAGAAGAAGCAGATGATGCAGATGATGAAGAATCATAGAGAGTAGCATCCGACAAGAGTAATTCACAAGAAAGATCTTGAATTTGGTGTGTGTAGGTAGTGATGGTCGATGTCAGATCCTGAAGGATGATTTCCTTAGTGGATAGGCCAGTAGGGTGTTTGACTGTATCATCAGCCAAGGTAATGACAGAAGAAGCTGAAGAATGAGTGGGTTGGTGTTGTTCTTCATGTTCTTTTGTTGGGTTGATTTGATGACAGGCAGCACATTTCCTTAAGGCTTCCTCTCTTTTGGCTTTCATTGAATCGTCCAATCGGAATTTAGCCGTGGTTGATTTATGGGGTTCTTCTGATCTTAGATTGCCAATCGACATGGTACGTTGACGGGATGGTAATGTCTTTGGCTTGACTTGCTTAGGATTGATGTTGGCCATGCTGTGTCTTCTCTTGAGGCCTGTGTCTGGTTCAACACGGACCTTTTTCTGTTTGACAATCTGAGTCATGTCATTGGTGCGAACATCTTTTGAAAGGCTTGAGATAGTGCCTCTTCGGACAGAGGCTCTACGTTGATGAATGTTGTTACAAGCATATAAGCTTGCAGTAGGTGAAGTCATCAGAAGAGATGGTGGAACAGCCAATTCAGTCATAAAATTATAGAAAAGAGAAAAGAGATAGATTTAATGGGCTTTTTTTCAATTTCGCTCTCTCTCTCTCTTTTTATATGAATTTTCTTAAGCGTCGAATGATATCATGTGTTTTAAAATAATGAGGAGTAAGAAAAGTGTTTCGAAAAAAAAATTGTTTATGTTCCATGGAAACTAATTAACCAAAAATAAGCTCAAAAGCAGTTTACTTTTCTTGAAAGAAATCAATGCGTTTATGACTAAATTCATTTGCATAAACACACGTTTTTCTTTTCTTTTCTTTTACTTTATTTCTTATTATTTCTTAAGAGAAAGAAAAAAGAGACAGAAACAAGGGATATTTGTGCTACGCGTTCTTGTAATAGATTTTCTTTTGTGTAAAGTAGCACAGAGCACCACTTTCTAAATAGAAACAGTCCACCCCCTTGATCTCGGTAGTCAAAGTTTAATTTATTTCTAGCTCAGATTCTGGCTGATGAAAGAAAGTGAAATGATGCAAAAAAGGAACATGAAGCAAAAAGGAGAAAGAAAGGATGACAAGGTTCTTATTGTAAAATAGACTAAATTGACCATTTCCGGAAATAGATTGGAAGTCGCAAATATTACACAACTTTGAGCAAGATTTGAACACTTTATCATTCTTCACGCACAGACCAGATAAGGGATATTTTATCGAATTGACTACAATTATCGTTGCTTGTGGATCTCATTCTAATGATCTTTTTTAGAGGGATTCTTTTTTTTTTGGGGAGAAACAAGCTATTTTATTTTTATTTTAGGCTCAATTATCTCTTTAAACTTTATTTATCTAATTAACTCACTCTCTCCTTGTTTCTTTAAGTGTCATCATGTATGCAGGGTAAAGAATGACTAAATGATCATCCAGTTAGACTGTATGTCTTTAGATACATTCATTTCTTTTTGACTGAATAACTTTAAGTGTGCTCTATAGGTCATACAACACTACTTAAACAAGTAAGAATGGAAGCTATTGTCTCAAAGAACTATTCTTGTTACACAGAGGCGCAATAAAGTAACCGAGTCAAAAAGTGAGTAAAAGGGCTATTTGGAATGTCTTGCAGGTAGATCACAGATGAAAACAAAGGTCTCTATCATCACTGTATTATGTTTGGGGGAAAAGGAAATTGATGTGAGTGTTATACAAACTGTCATTACATCAGATATTCTAGATGACATCAGCTACTCATTCCCTTTTTTTTTTTTTACTTTGTTTGACTCTCTCGCTAGGTAAGGAATAAAGTCAATATCTCTCTCTCTCTCTTTTACATCTAATGTGTTATTGTTGTCAATATCATCTTGAGCCTTATATAGGTTATGTTAGAGTAATACTTTCTCTCATAGTCAGTGTGTCTCAGGCGATTGGTGTTGTAACCAAGACATGAGTCATTCTTGTTGAGGTGACTAAAGTAGGCTCAATTGAACAATAGAGAATTTCCTCGGCAATCTGTTTATGCATAACAAATAGATCATCATCTAAATGACCAACAATCTCAATCAACTGCTATAGGCAAGTTGTTTACAGTGATTGCTCTATTTGAACAACAGATCTTGAGCCTTTGTTCTCTACATGACACTCTCTTTCTTTTCATGCAAAATTAACTTCGGAGCTATAATACATCAGATGTCAAATATTGTACAAATCAAGCTATTTGTTATTGGCCAAAACGCATACACCAAATGGCGCACTTTCAAAGAAGTAAATTATGCAATAGAAATTGGCTTTGTGTATTCATCAGATTAGATTGAAAGGAGTCCCCCCCTTTGTTTCATTGTGTTTCAACACTTTTTCTCTTCACCTAACTAAAGGCCTCTATTTGGATCTTGTTCAGCTTTACTGTTAACAATAAGCTAATATGAAGGTAGTCCCTATCTTCAAGAAAGAACACAGAGAACTGTGTTTAGTTAGAACTACTTTAGTTTTCCTCAAAAGAAAACAGAAGGTTTAAAATTACAAAAAAAAATGGTAGTAAAAGTCTGTTCTGAGCCTACCTCAATCATAAGAAATACTTCTATTCGGCTAGACCATTGCATTCTGGCTGAAAGAATTACTCAAGGATACTAGGATCTGTAAAGCACATAGTTTTCGATCAGCTGCAGCAACAAAAGCAGTTATGATAGGCGCTTCTTATTAGTGAAGAGACAAGCAAACTAGACTCTGAGAAATGGCACTTATTTCATTGTTCACCATCTCGGTTTTAGTTGTTATTAACAATTTATCTTAACATCATTCATTACTGCTCAAAAGACAGTCACGATAATGAACCATTTTGATATTCACTTTTCGTGAAACATCTCTTCTCTATTCAAACATACGCTCTACAAACACACTTTCATCAAACGCGTCTACTGCACTGCTTGCAACGAACCTGGCTACTTGTACATTCCGTGGTTGTAACTGAACTCTCTCCTTCTCTTAACTAGGCTAACATCTCTGATGCTGTTCATTAACCCTCAAACCTGGACACTAGTTCTATTGATGAAGCCATCCCCACTACCAGAAGAACTCGTTCTCGCAACCAACGCTCAACATTGCAAAGGACCTGACTGCATTACCAACCGTGGCTCAATGGATTGCGTGTGTTCTCATTGTGGTGCCTTAATGTGGATTAAAGAAAGAGTTGGTAGGAATAGTAAGACTTGCCCTGAGTTTCAGCTTTGTTGTTATAAAGGTGGATCTAGTTTATCTTTTCTACAGTCTACTCTCGGGATAGTGTTGTCCAATACCATGATGGTTCGCTGCTGAGAGTGGATGAGTCTAAACAATTCTGTGACCCCATTACGCTATGTCCTTTTGGTTTCCCTCTCTGGTAAATCTGGCTCCAATATAGCAGGAGATTGCTTCAAGCATGTGGGTATGCCGAATCTTTTCTATTTTTTTTTTATAGCAAAGAAGTGGTCTCTTCCTTGTCGTCTCGACATCCCCAAAAGCTCGAGAGTAGGCTCAATCTGCGTCAAATCAGCTCTACTTAGTTTTGCCGACCACACTCTTTCGAGCAACCCGACGTGCTGGCCGCTATAGTTTTGACGCATTTTATTTTTATCAACGTAATGCTCAGGCTACCTTAGCCTCAACAATGCGGGATATAATAAACACTAACCCAGAACTGCACGGCTTCAAAGACTTCTTTTTCCTTACCTACACTTATGGAAACAAATACCGTCTTGATCAACAGAATTACGATCAACAATTGAGACTTCATTTTAATGATCTCAATTTTGACTTGTTTGACTTGGATAATGTGTTTGTTGACATTGGCCTCCAATTCGCCAGACCTGGGTCCACAGGATTATGGACATTGAATGAAAGAACCTCTCCTCTGCTGCCATTGTACTTCAACATCATCAATCGATCCAATCGATACTTGCGTCTTGATGTTTTTGCAAACAACCATAACTTGGGTGGATGCAGCTACACCACGCACAGAATTGAAGGAAACGGACGATACAACCTGATGAAGTTCCAGTGCTATCACCTGTTGAAAAGCCTTTTTTATCTGCGTACTGAGTCCGGCTATCGCCACAATGCCTTTGATTTGACACCTCGGGATTTTTTTTGCAAAACCCAACTCGAGTCCTGCAAACATTCCAGGCATTAATCACGGCTCTTCAGCAATCAAAAACAAGAACTTTTCCTGCCAGAGCAGAATTTACATTGAGGTATGAAGATGGCATCGAACTTTTAGCTAATGCCCAGCACGAAGCCATGCAAATTCTCTCACAGCAGCCTCCTGTGATGACGGTATTGAGCACCACTATAGTCGTTGATTACTTGGCCAACATGGTAAACGGCTATAGCGCTCTCTATCAGTCACTTTGTAACCAAGCGGATATAATGCATGAGCAAATAAAAGCTTAAGTTCTTTGGCACTGCTTGCCTATTTGTACAGTGGCCTTTTGTCGCACCCTTTTGACTGGTCTGTTTGGAAGACAAATGTCTCGATATTTAAATCGCGTTAGGTCCTGGAATGCTTTTTTAAACTAATTATGGTTTCCCAATGTAATTGTGATAAGTGTATTCACTGGATCCATTCCTACTACAAACTTCCTTTTGATCCAAAATGATACAATTTCAACGTTTTAACTCTATATTGTTCTTTCAAGAGTTAGACATAAGGTTTTAATTGGCAATTCTATTCCAGCACAAAGAACCATATTAGACATGTTATATTTACCCAACTATTGTCTTCATTATCAATAAAATATTACTTTTTTTAAAAAAGCCCATTGAATCCAATCTATTTCAAGCTGACCTTTAGAACAAGCTTATTTCCTTCTACATGCCCTAGAACATATGTAGAAATAAATAAATATATGGTTAAGGCCTTCTCATCAGATTAGTTTGGCCTGTGACGACACAAACATCTTACAAAGCGCAGTATACCATAATGAAGATCAATAAAATTAGCGCCTCAGTTGTGCTCTGGTTAATTTTAGTAACCGCAATGAAGCTCATTATTATTATTATTTATTTTTCTTTTCTTAGTTGTTGTTGTTGTTGTTGTTGTTGTGTCTCATCCTCTAATCTTATTGACACGCCCTAAAGAAAAATAAAAAAAAAAGCTTATCATGGACACGTCAAGAAACGCACATTATTCCTCTTATCCTTATCCACAACAAACTCGACAAGAAATGACTCAGCCGTCATCTAAAGAAATATACCAATATGACGCACCATGGCAAACTTATGCACTTGACTGGTGTAAAACCACTTTGGAACAAAAGAGTTTTCGACTGGCCATAGGCAGTTTTATTGAAGACAATAACAATAAAGTAAGTAGAGTGCTTAAGATATTTCTTTTTATGAGACTCAAACCATTATTTTCAGTTACAAATCATTTCCCGCACAGATCTTTTAGATTCAAGTTTACCTATAGATCAAAGAAATGATTTTACACCTGTGGCAGAAGCTGATTCTTATTATCCTATTACGAAAGTATTATGGGAACCACGCAAGGTAAAAAATACACATGATTTTGAGTCTCATCTATCTTATCGTATTTTTTTATAGAGTGATGCTAGAAATAGTGATCTTTTGGCTACCTCAGGCGATATTTTACGCATCTGGGAATTAGTGGATGATCCTCGATATGGTCAGAGTAACAACATCAACAGTTCAAGCAGGAATACATCAGGCAGAAGTATGCAACAGTTAGTCAAGAAGGCTGAATTGGTGAATGCAAGTAAAAAAAAAAAAATCTTATATTTTCTACTGATTGTCAAACTGATGATTCTATAGATGAAACAATCTGATTTTTGTGCGCCTTTGACTTCCTTTGATTGGAATGAGACAGATCCTTCATTGATTGTGACCTCCAGTATCGACACGACCTGTACAGTTTGGAATGTAGAGACCAACCAGGCAAAGACTCAGTTGATTGCACACGACAGTGATGTCTATGATGTGGCTTTCATGTATGGCTCAGCAGACACATTTGCCAGTGTAGGTGCAGATGGCTCTGTCAGGCTATTTGATTTACGTTCATTAGAACACTCGACTATCCTGTACGAAGCTCAACCAAGCACACAGGCAGAGACAGGCAGTACAGTGCCCTTGTTAAGACTTCAGTTCAGTCGTATGAATTCCAATCTGTTGGCCACATTTCATATGGATTCCTCTGTGGTTGAAATCCTGGACATTCGTTATCCAAGTGCACCTGTGGCTGAACTCAACAAGAGTCATAGTGGTAGCATCAACTGTCTCAGCTGGTCTCCTACTGAACAAGGTCAGATTGCTACTGGAGGAGATGACTCTCAGGTGCTTGTGTGGAATATCAATCAGGCCAGTAATGATCGACCTTACTATCAACAGAATACCCAGAGATACAGTCATCCACCTCGTTCAGTTCAAGATCCTCTGTTGGCCTATATTGCTGATGCAGAAGTCAATTCGATTACCTGGAGTAAATCTGCACCTGATTGGATAGGTATTGGATTTGGCAAGACAATTCAAGCCCTTCGCGTTTAATTCTTATTTATTTGACAACTCTCTTAATTGATGAAAGAGATCATAACATTCAATGATTTTCTAATAATAAAAAAGAGTTAGGCTAGTAATGACACTATAAATAGGACATAGTTACATGTGTATTGGCCTTGGTTTTCTCTAACTGTCGTTGTTCATTCTCAATCTCTGTCTGTAGAATACGTTCCTGTCTCTTTAATTCCATCATTCGCTTCTCTTGCTTATTATAGACAGTACGAGCACGCGTATGGTAGATGGCTACTTTTTCATATTTACTATAGTGTTTCTGATGCTTGACTAGTTCATCCTTAAAGGTAGTAAAGTAATCAGCAATCAAACTTCTTACAAATGGATCTCTGACTCTTTCACTATCAATAGACATAAGCTATTCAATCAGTGTCATTCTGTTATCATTACCCTTGCGTCATCACCACTTCTTCAGCAATATGTCTAAGACCATAGATATGAAGGGCAGCCATGCTAGCACGATTGTTGAAGAGTACTTTTGATTTCTGTGTTTGATGACGTAGTTTTTCAACCAAGGCTTGAAATGAATCACTTTCCTCTATGGGTTCTGATGGTACATCCTGTACAATCATGTCATTGTGATTGTGATTGTGATTGTGATTGTGATTGTGATTGTCATTCTCATTGCCATTCTCATTCTCATTCTCAATGCCATGATCGTCATTGTCAAGATCCATTCGATCATCGTCAAATTGAAACATGGTGTTGTCTGCCAGAGATATCTTTTCATCTAGACTGACAACAGATTTGGCTTCTTCATTTGCCAACATGAGATCCACAGTGACTTTTTTGCTGGATGAGGTATTCTCTGTGATTGGTGAGGGTGATGTGATAATTGGAGAGGGTTGATTGGATAAGACAGAGGCTGGTCTAGAAGGTGGTTTAGATGAAGTGATGTTAGGCGAACCTATGATAGGTGAGTCAAGTGCTGGTATGGATGTAGAAGTCATAGATGGACTGCGTCTTATGACACTTGTCTTTGCAGATGCAACAGACAGACGCCTTGGAAAACGCTCATCCAATCTGATATCAGCTCTTGTATGGCTCAGATCAGGCAAAGACTTGACAGAAGTGGATCTGACCACAACAGAAGTGGATTCCTGTCGAATGATAGCAGAAGGAGATTGTCTGGAGAGAATAGCTGAGGGTATTTCAGGAGGTGCTGATTTAGCAGAGAGAAGAGAGGTTATCGAGGCTGATCGTTGCCTCGGATTGGATAGTCTGCCAGGTGAAGCTGTAGGCAGATGGACTGGTTCCTCTTCAGGTGGATCGATCTCCATGTATTCCTCTAAGGGTCGTTTGCGAGGTAAAGATGTAGAGGGTGGCACCAGACGTGGTTTAAAATCAGGAATAGGGTGTCTTGAGACGAATTCTGTACCATGTCGCATCTCATGAAGTCTGGCAGTCCAGTTGGCTTCTGCAATATAAGAAGTGGATGGGTCATTGGGTTCAGGTTGATCGCCTGTCTGACTGAGTGGTTCAGTTGTCTCTTTTTCTGTTTCTTTAGTGTCGATGGCATGACTGGCTAGAATAGAGAGATAGTATAAGACAACTTTCTTAGTGGGATACATAAGATCATACCATCAAATACAGGTTCAAATGAAGGCACTCGATCCACAGCAAATGTCCTAAAAGTAGGCATCAATATTCATTTATCTAGTCTATAGTCAACACTCCTTACACGCCAGGCTTTCTTCTGTCATTAAGTCTACGATGGTGTCTATCAGATAAGAAATGGGATTTAGAAGGTTCTTTCATAGTCATCAACAAGTAAAAAAAAAAAAAAAAGCAGAAGAAAAAAAAAATTTCAACTGCACTGAGTTTCAAATGGACGCATAATCTCTCTCTATAAAGCCTAATACTAGCCGTATAAGGGGACCCTTTATGAACCAAGTACTATCTATAGATTGTATCACATAGAATAAACACACAGGCAATGAAGTCACATGATTCGGAATCAAACAACACTACATTTCATATAAACACTATATCAGTCCATCCATAGTTGAAAAGGTAAAAAAAAAAAAATTATAGCTTTCATCAGACACGTGTAGGCTATTTCTCTTTTTCACCCCCTTTATCTCCTTTTCCAAAATACTTTTCTATTGGTGACATCAACACTATCATTTTCTTATTTTTTTTTCTTTCTTTCTCCTTCCTATGAGGCGTATCATATATAGAAAAAAGGAGTTATAAAAAAAAAAAAGCTTAAATCAATAGATGAAGTATCTTTTACAGTATAGAACACGTTGTGAAGATGATTCAGGAGAATGCATAAGACTGCCTAAAAAGGAAAATTAAGAGTATAATGAAGCCTTGTATCAAATAGCTATTCTGAAAAACGTGTTACCATCAAAACTACCTTCTATGCATTTTGTACGACTTGTTATGCAACTATTCAAACTGTCATAGTTTAAACCCGAGGTTTTATCTGTGTCTCCTCTTTTTTTTTTTTATTTAAATTAAATTTCACTTAACCTGTTTCTTTCTTTTTTCTTTCTCTATTCTAAAATGTGTTCTCACTATGATCTGTCACGAGGAAATAATCATTCACTCGGTAGACCAGCATCAATGCCTTCTTTATATCCCATGTCTCACACTCATCACAGTAAGGATATTCTTTAATTTGATTGGATAAAAACCAAACCTATTTCATATTAGAAAATCATCATAGAACAAGTTTAGATTATAATGCTTATATGACTACTACAGACAATTGGGAAAATAACACTAGTTGGAATCATAATCAGTCACAAACCACTACTGTTCATTCCCCTTTATCAAACTCAGGTACATACTGTGTGTATGAGTATCAACATGGACTGATGATTCCTAAATTTTAGAATTCTCTCATTATCCCTCTCCAGGCACTCACTATCTCTATCATCTCAATTCAACTCTACCTCAGACTCGTCATCCTAATCTCAGTGCTAGACCCAAGTTGACAACCACTGTCTGGGAAGATGAAAGTACTGTCTGTTATCAAGTAGATGCCAATGGTATCTGTGTGGCTCGTAGACAAGGTAAAATTAAAAAAAAAAAGGTTGAATGATGTTACTTATATTGTACTAGATAATGATATGATCAATGGCACCAAATTATTGAATGTCGTAGGCATGTCCCGTGGTAAGCGTGATGGTATCCTCAAGAATGAAAAGGGTCGTGTGGTTGTCAAGGTGGGTGCTATGCATCTCAAAGGTGTTTGGTAAGTTTATTATCTTAAATTATTCTTCTATACTAATACATTGAATTAGGATCACTTTTGAACGAGCAAGAGATTTGGCTACTAAATTCAAAATTGCCGATATCCTTTACCCTCTCTTTGTTGATAATCCAGCCATCTTCTTGCCTACCACTGCTCTCTATAGTCCCAACAGACTTACAAGACAACATCATTCAGATTGGGATCATCAGGACACAACTGAATTAGGATCAGGTAAGAAGAACAACAGGAAACCAAACAATCACTTACTCTTATTTCTCAAAGGTTATTCAAGCACAGTATTGGCTCATCAGGATGATATGCTCTTACTCAATTATGATCATTCAAAGCATAGTGAAGATAAGAACATGAATCCCTTCTTTGGTAATAAACCAACATCACCTACTTCATCAGAACCAACTCAACAATCACGCCTTTATGAATCCTATAGTCATGATAAACGACAGAGTCTAATGATGCCAACACCCTCTAGAGTATCACGTCATCATCCCTATCAATCCCCTACAAAGGGTTACATGTCTACTTTTAAATATGATATGACAGCTTATAAGTAATGTATAGCTTATTAGGCTTTTTTCTTTCTTTTTTATAGTGCTGCATATGTATATAAGACTCTTTTTTTTTTATGATCTATGACAACTTTTCCTTTTTTTTTTAATTGTAGAAATCTATTTATATCAATAAACAACTTTTCATTTAAACGTGCAAACAAACAGACATAGTTTAAATAAACTTTTCTTTCTTTTTAAAAGAATAACATCAATGACTGCTGGTTATCGTCCTGGTTCTTCTGGAGTCCATACAAAAGTAGAAGAAGATTTACATACAATGGCTGGTATGACAAGGTAAAAATATACACATAACATAGATCAGCAATAACTAAGGTATATGTTGTATAGGTTACCATCAAACATAGTCCATCAGTAGCTGTACTTTATGAAGAAGCATTGACACATGAATTAGGCACTGTCATCTCATCCACTATTCTTATTCTGGCAAAGAAGACAGGCAGAAGTCCCAATGATAAACGTATTGTAGAAGAAGAACAGACAGGCAAGGACATCTGGGTATAGATGATCTCTAGCCTTATCTTTTTAATCATGTGTATGATAGTCCTGTCAATACCAAGATGAGTGAAAAGGTCTTTCTGATCAACCGTGAGCGTGCTATTGATTACCTGAATACACATCCTAGATTGATAGATTTGCTGGTTGGGATCCCACATATCGCAAGAAGATCAGAGTGATTGCCTCTAGAGCCTATCATGTCTTGTTTATGCGTAATATGTTGATTCGACCTATTGATGAAGAATTGGAGGCATTTGGTACACCTGATTTCACTATTTTTAATGCAGGTGAATTCCCTGCCAATCGTTATACTACCGGCATGACCTTTCTATCTCTGTCAACTTTAAGCGTCATGAAATGGTCATTTTGGGTGTAGAATACGCTGGTGAAATGAAAAAGGGAGTAAAGTGTCTTTGACAGGGTGTCTCTCAATTGACACCCAGTCAAGTCATGTACCATTTCATCTCTGGCTATACCACTAAGGTAAGCTGGTACAGAAGATGGCATTGTTGAACCCACACCTACCTTCAGTGCCTGCTTTGGTGCTCCCTTCTTGGTATTGCATCCTCAAAAGTATGCTACTATGCTGGCTGATAAGATGAGTCAACATGCAGCTGATGCTTGGTTGATCAACACAGGCTGGATGGGTAACTCTGCTAAGCATGGTGGTAAGCGTTGTCCTCTCAAGTACACACGCGCCATTCTGGATGCCATGGTTCTCTTACCAAAGGTAATTTTGAGACCTATGAAGTCTTTGGCCTGTCCATTCCTACTTCTGTGGAAGGTGTGCCTGATGATATTCTGCATCCCAAAAGAGCTTGGCAGGGATCACCTAAGGAATTTGATATAGTGTGGCTGATATGTTTATCAACAATTTCAAGACTTTCCAAGATGAAGCCAGTCCTGAAACATGTCTGGCTGGACCCAAGGTTTAATAATAATAAAAAAGAGGATGATTTTATTTTAAAAAAAAGGAAGTTTAGAACAAGCTTTGTCCATTCACTTTAGAGGGTGTCTATAAGTAGAAATGAGTTTAATTAGGTCTTATTGAAAGCATTTGACTATCTTTACCATAATCTTTAAGAATTCTTCATAGTTAATCAAGCCATCACCATCAACATCAGCAGAGGCCATCATATCCTCAATATCAGCATCAGTGACAGATTTACCTAGGTATGAAGGTCAGCCCATTCATTTTATGTTATTGTTTTCTAATCTTACCAAATAATGAAATACCACGCTTAAGATCAGCATTGTTAATTTGACCATCATGATCAGTATCAATCATCTCAAACACTCTAAGGACACCTTCTTCAGCATTGGTTTCGTGTTGCTAGTATCATATGAGCATCAGGCAATGCATGCTTTTTTTGTATTGAACTTACCTTGTTCATCACAGCCATAAAATCATCAAAATCAACTTTACCATTTCCCTTAGCATCAGCAGCACGAATCTATAGAACTGATTAGACAAGTGTATAGATAGAAAACACCCTTTCTTTACCTGTTCATTGATTTCAGCATCAGTCACTTCTATCTTGGCCATTTGGTAGATCTGCTTCAAGGTATCGGCAGTCATACCATTTCCCTTTGTGAGTGAATCAAACTTGGCTTGCAAGTGGTTGATTTCTGCATCAGTTAAGGTTGAACCAGTCTATTGAATGGTATCAGTCTCATATTCTATTCAGACCCCACATTGACTTTTACCATAGTTAAGATAAAGAAGAAAAAGAAGAAGAAAAAGAAAAAGCTTGGTTGAAAATGCAATTCTTTTTTAAAAGAGGGGGGTGGTTGATATTCTCACTCCATTTTTTTTTTCTTAATAGATCATGTTATAATGAAAATTAGGTGTACATGTACAACCTCACTCCAAATCGACTTCTTTGCCTTGATTCTATATCTACTTACAATAGCACTCAAAAAAAAAGGATTTTGGAACTCACTAAAGAAATACAGAGAAGGAAAATAAAGAAATCAACGGTAGCATACATACGATACAAGCAAACACGATAAATAAGAACAATAAAGCATAAACTAACTTTGTTTTTTCCCTTGTACAATTCAGCTGGTAAACGACAAAAAAAGAATCTGTGTCGGTCATTGAAAATGCACTAGAAGTATCATGCAACAAACAGGTACATTCTCAACTAATAGGTTTGAATAGAAGATCCATGTTAGATTCTATGGGGGGGTTGTGAGAGATATAAAAAGGAATAAAACTGAGGTAATTCCTATTGAATTGAGTAAAGAGAATCGTTTGGATTTGTACATAATAAAACAAAGTGAATTGCTTGGATGATGTTAAGCAAAAGTCACTGTTACTATTTGTGATTTCCCCAAAAAAAAAGTGTTTCGATTTTAAGCTTCGATTTTCTTGGATTGCATCAAATGATCTGATTAGCACATAATTGGTATGTATTAAATAAAATTGTAGGGTGGCTAAATGACTATCCTAATGTATAAACACCTTTCATTGGCTAATACAGCCATTAGCACTAAAGAGCAGAGTGACAAGAGAGATGCAATGATCATCTAGACTATAAGTTTATCAAGTCAATTGTACACCAAGAAAGAAAGAAATTGCTGTTTTGTTTTGTTTTTATTTTGCAATAAATATGAATATGTAAAGTAGAAAAAAAAAAGAAAAAGAAAAAAAGAAAAAGAAGGTGGAGACAGGACCACTTTTCTTTCTCTTCTATGTATCACTCATTTACCAGACAGGAACGCCAGAGGTGATTTCCTTAGGTTGACGAGACTCGCCAGTCAAAGCTTCAGCCAAGAGGCCGTATTCTTCTTGCAAGTGCTTCTTCTTGTTACCAGTGGCAACAGAGGCAGAGGGAGCACGACCAGCATAACGAGGGGACTTACCAGCATGGTGTTCAGTTTGAGACAAGGAGGTGGCAATACGAGGTTGGACGTGTTGCCAGGCACCCATGTTCAAGGGTTCTTCTTGACACCAGATGATTTCGGCATTAGGGTACTTATCAGCGTGTTCCTTGACTTGTTCGTAAGGGAAGGGGTTCAATTGTTCAACACGAGAGATGGCAACATCATCAATCTTGTTTTGATCACGGGCCTTGAGAAGGTTGTAGTAAACTTGACCAGTACACAAGATGTGCTTCTTGATCTTCTCGGGAGCAACAAGGTGCTCAGGGTGTTCTTCAGGCAAGTAGAGTTGGAAGTGAGTGTCACCGATCAATTCATCAATGTCAGACTTGACAAGAGGATGACGGAGCAAGGACTTGGAGAAGGGCATGATCAAAGGCTTACGGAATTGACGGCAGATTTGACGACGCAAGACATGGAAGTATTGAGAGGGAGTAGAGGCATAGACGACTTGCATGTTACAGTCTTGGTGTTGTCTGGACAACTTCTCAGGAGAGGGGTAGGTGTAAGGGTAGTCATCACACATTTGGAGGTAACGTTCGATTCTGGCAGAGGAGTGTTCGGGACCTTGACCATCGTAACCGTGGGGGAGAGACATGACAAGACCACTGCGTTGGAGCCACTTTTGTTCACCGGCAGCCAAGAATTGATCGACAATCACTTGAGCAGTGTTGGCGAAATCACCGAATTGGGCTTCCCAGACAACAAGGGAGTCAGGGTTGACAAGAGAGTAACCCAATTCGAAACCGAGAACACCGTATTCGGACAAAGAGGAGTTGGAGATAGAGAGAACACCTTGTTCAGGGCTGATGTGGTTCAAGAGAGTGTGCTTGGAACCATCCTTTTGGTCGTGAAGGACAGCGTGACGTTGAGAGAAGGTACCACGTTCAACATCTTGACCAGAGATACGGACATGCTTACCTTCAGCAAGGAGAGTACCCCAAGCCAAAGCTTCGGCAGTGGACCAATCAATGTCCTTACCGGAAGTCAAGGACTTTTCACGGTTTTGAAGAATACGCTTCAAGTTACGGTGGATGTTGAAGTTGTGAGGAAGGGTGGTCAAGGCGTTACCTACAGTAGAGAGAGCTTCGGGGCTGACACCAGTAGGGTAGTGAGGCAAGTTTTCTTCGGCCAATTCCTTGGGAGACTTGAAACCGGGCCATGAACTGGATTGCCATTCAGTAGAGGTAGGCTTGTAGTCCTTGCTACGAGCGTAGCTTTCTTCAAGAATGTCCCAGACACGCTTCTTGTTGTCCTTGATTTCAGCATCGGTCAAGGAACCTTCTTCCTTCAATTGGGTTTCGTACTTTTGAGCAACAGGCTTTTGCTTGGCAATGGCCTCGTACATACGAGGTTGAGTGAACATAGGTTGATCGGTTTCGTTGTGACCGTGCTTACGGTAACAGACGAGATCGATGACAACGTCCTTGTGGAAGGTTTGACGCCAGTCAGCAGCCAATTGCATGACGTAGGTTACAGCTTCAGCATCATCACCATTGACGTGGAAGATGGGAGCATTGATGGCCTTGGCAATATCGGTACAGTAAGGGGTGGAACGACCGTAACGAGGATCGGTGGTGAAACCGATTTGGTTGTTGACGACAACGTGGATAGTACCACCAGTGGAGTAAGAGGGAAGGTCATGGAAACCCATGGTTTCGTAGACAACACCTTGACCAGCGAAAGCAGCATCACCGTGAATCAAGACAGCCATGGACTTGTCACCCTTGATGTCCTTGCTGTAGAATTGGAGAGCACGGGTCTTACCGAGAACAACGGGGTCAACGGCTTCCAAGTGAGAGGGGTTAGCGACCAAGGAAAGGTGGACACGCTTACCGGAAGGAGTAGGGCGGACGTAGTTCATACCAAGATGGTACTTGACATCACCGGAACCTTCTTCAGAGGGAGCAGTACCACTGAATTCACAGAAGATAGATTCGGCAGGCTTGCGGACAACGTTGGAGAGAACGTTAAGACGACCACGGTGAGGCATACCAATGACAATGGATTCAACACCAAGATCAACGGAACGATCAATCTTAAAAAATGATGTAATTTAGTTTTCTTTTGCTCATAAACACACTTTTTTTTTAGGGAACTTACCATAGCCTTCATACCGGGAATCAAAGTTTCACCACCTTCAAGACCGAAACGCTTTTCGGAAGGATACTTGGAAGCAACGAAACGTTCGAAACTGTCAGACCAGGTCAAACGATCGAGGATAACACGCTTCTCTTCAACAGAGTATTTGTAAGGTTGAGGGGTTTCGATGCGTTCACGGATCCAATCACATTGAGCACGGTCAGGAATGTGAATGTATTCGACACCAATGGAACCACCTAGACAAGGGTCAATGTTATCAATAAACTTTCTAACCTTTTAAACCCTAAACATCTCTAATATCCCCACACCATTTCCTTTTTTTCTCTCTTTTTTCATTTCTCTTCATCCTCTCTAATCCTTATCAATAGACTTACAGTAAATCTTCTTCAAATGAGCAATGATTTCACGAAGAGTGAGGGTTGCACCAGACTTGGTGAAAGCGGGTAAGATACCAGGACCAATAGTGAAAGTTCTGTCGAGATCGCTTTCCTTGAAACCATAGTAGGTGTATTCTAATTCAGGAGGAGTAGAAGAGTTGAGATCAGCATGAAGGATACCAAGAGGATCCAAGTTGGCAATGTGGTGACCACGAACTTGGTAAGCTCTGGTCAAAAGTTGAATCTTCATGTGATCAATAACATCAGAACCAGCAGCAGCACCTTCACCAGGCAAGACAGGCAAACGAGCACTGGCAGAAGGAACAAGTGTAGGAGGAGGGCTGTAGGCTTGACCAGGAGAGACACCGTTGGCCATGTTCTTGAAGTACACTTGCCAAGACAAGTGAACAGAAGAAGGATCCTTCAACCAAGCTTCGTACATCTCTTCAATGTAGTTGGCTGAGCTACCGTGCAAGAAACCATCGTTGGTTTCAGGAGCAGCACGACGAGTACGAGTAGTGTGGAAAGGAGCGACTGAAGCGCGGAAGATAGATTGGCGAGTAGCTTGAGGAACAGCTTGAACTGAAGGTCTAAGTGTACGAGACACTCTACTGAGTGTTGATAAACGATACATTTTCGTTTTTCCCTCTAAAGGTAATAATAGAAAAAAAAAAAAAGGAAAAAAATCTGGAGGGGGTTGAAGGTAAAGTTATAAAATTGTGCTATATGTGGGGTAAAATAGGTGTCTGAATAGATAAACACATTTAAAAAAAAATTATTTTTGTGACGTAGCAGTAAGGAAACGGCTGAACTTTTGTTACTTTTCGCTTATATACGGGTTTCTCCCGGTTTTCAGCGTTAAATTCGGGTAGATCCAAACGGCGAATGATTTCTCTAACTGAAATTATCCTATAAAAGAAAGTGGAAAACGTTTTCTCCCTTTTTTTTTCCTTGTGACATGGGCATCTCTTTCTTAAGAGATCTATACATTCACCTATCTATTCTTTCTTGTTAATAATGGCTACAAGAAACAAAAGTGTCAAACAACGGGTCTTTATTGATTTTTCGCTGACTTTAAATAAAAACACGATCAGATGAACCTTTAGTTGAGTTTCTTGCTAAATTTTGATCAGAAATTATCCCTTTTTTCCCTTAGTTTCCTCCCATTGTAATACCTCGTCCCTGAAAAAGATTACACACAAAGAAAAGAGGATTGCGATTGGAGAAAGATGGGCTGCACCCAACAAAGAATAATGCAGTCGTCTTGATAAGTCACAGTGTCGTGTAGGTGGATATCAGTATACGATAATCATTGTTTGATGTTGTGGAACATGACTTTAACTAGACGTGAGTCACCTCTGTATCTGAAGCCAACTCAATTCGAAACAAGCGAGAGAAAGCCAAACCCCTATGTCTTGGCTCAAAATCCTAGGTATAGACAATTTCTGACCGATGATGGTTTCTCGAGGCCTTGGAATTTCTGAGGAGCTTTTTAGAATCGTTTTGCTATGATTCTATGTTTGTTGCAAACCGAGCATTATTTTTTTTTCATTGCTTCTCTTTTTTGCATATCTGTTATGTTGCATTAGGATGCTAGAAAGTACAATGTGAAGAGAAAGAGAGTAGAAATGAAGTCTATAAGAAAAACTGGGCATTGGCTATGAGGCTACATGATTGGGATATATATCCTACTCAAAATATATGCTTTCAGTAACATATGTTGTATTTATCTCGAATATATGAATCTGAACTAGAAAAGTTAACGAGACAAATATAGGCCTGTTTATTAGGTGAAGAGAAAAAGTGTTAAACACGATAAAAAACTCTTTATAATATGATCGGACTTCTAAGTGCAAATAGAATTGGATGTGGTAAATACCACATTACCCCCCACCAGTCTTTTGGTAGTGTTTTAGAGTAGCGTTTATCTAGATCTGGGCTTCTGTGCTTTGATCTCTTTTGATATCGCTCTTTTTCTCTTGTTAGGGATGCTATTTTGAGAAGTGCCGTTTTCTGTGTATTTTCTTGGTCTTCCTCTTTGACCTGTCTTTTTCTTGACAACTGTGTTTGCTTTGACTTTTGGTTCTGCATTGCTCCAATATTCTTGGATAATGCCTTGCGAATAAAAGTCCTTTGAAGCAACCCATTGGTTGTATGATTCATCCATATTGAGCCATTTCACAAAATAACTATATTTGTTTGTGTCTGGGTCTAAATAGTGGTTCAAGATAGCTTCCACTTCTTTGGTACTGTTGGGGTCTAAAACATGGTCGCTCACCACTGGTTTTAGTTGCGAGATTGTAACGCTGTTTGGCAGTATTTCACCCGTTGTGTCTCTTAAGACGTACGTTCCATTCTGCGTCTTTCTGATGACTGTGTATGGTCCTTCGTATACGGGATCCATCTTTGCTCTGAAGTTTGGATGTACCTTCAGACGCACCAGGCTGTTTACTGGTATGTCTCCATGGGCATGTGTTCTGTCGAACTTCTCCTTTTGAGCTTTGATAGCTTGCTTGGTCTTTTCCTGTATGGCTGGAAACAGTACCTCTTGTAGATCCTTGATCCTTTGAGTAACCTGTTCTGCAGTCAAGTTGGACGTCTGACCTGTTTCTTCTTCATAATTTTTGAAGTCATTCAACCTTCTTCCAAACATGATGTTAAAAGGTGCAGTGCCCAATCTTTTTGAGACTTTGTTATTGATTGAAAGTTGCACAGAGTAAATGAATAGGTCCCATTCGGCTGATACTCCTTCGACAACTTTCTTGATAACGTTCATGGCTGTGCCTACAGTTCTTTCAGCTGCGCCATTGGATTGAGGATAGTAAGGGGTGATTAATCTGTGATCAAATCCTGCCTTAGCTTTGAACCTTTGCATGACTTGATTCGCAAACTCTTTGCCATTGTCTGATTGCAATATTCTGGGAATACCAAAATCGCAAAATACTGGGATTAAGGCTTGTACCACAGCTTCTGCTGTCTTGTTTGGTATCGGTCTCAATATTACAAAGCGAGTGCATATGTCAATCATGACTAACATGTATCTGTTGTTTCTTTCTGTCATAGGTAGTGGTCCTGCCAAGTCTATAGCCCAGTGATCCCCTGGTAGGGATGAATGGACCGGCTTGTGTGGATTGTAACCTGTCTTAACAATATTGAACTTTTGGCACTGAGCGCATTTCTTTGCTATCATGAGTGCTTGCTCCATTAATTTCGGCCAATGCATACCATTATTGTGTACTGCCTTAACCATTGCTTCTGCTCCAAAATGACCAAATAAATGAGCTTTTTCTAATATGTCTAATCTTTCTGCCTCAGTTGGAGGTTCGATCATATTATCTTTAAGGTAATCTGCGCTAGCTCCTCTAGCTACCTTGTCATTATTTGTGGATGCATAGCATGTGGAGTGCGTCTTGTCCTTATTACCCTCCCCTAGATCTTTTCTCACTGAGAAAAGGCGTGACAAGGCATCTGGTAAGACATTGTCCATACCTGGTAAATGGACTACGGTAAAGTCATAATTCAGAATAGTTTCTAGCCAGTTTGTTAACATGGCGTTTAACTCTTTCTGTGTGTGAATGAAAACCAAAGCTTTATGGTCTGTGTGTAGCGTAAAATGACGCCCCCATAAGTATGTATGGAATTTCTGCAATGCAAAGACTATTGCTAAAAGTTCACGTTTGGTTGTGCCATAATTGCGCTCTGACTTAGTCAATGCCCTGGCCATGAAACCTATGTAGTGCAACTTTTTGGAGGGAACTGCCTCCTGATAAAGTACTGCGCCAATGCCCACGTCTGAGGCGTCTGTGGCGACTTGGAATGGCAAGTCCAAGTTTGGAGGTTGCAAGATGGGTGCATGTATCAATGCCTGCTTAAGCTTATGGAAGGCTACGTCATGTGCACTTGTCCATGCTGAGCCTAACGGACCTGGATGATTGCGCAAGCCATCTAGGGGTGCTGTCAACACTGCTATTTTTGGGACATAATCTCTGAAATAATTGACTAATCCCAGGAATCTCTGAATGTCTTTACCAGTGCGCGGTGTGGGCCACTGCATAGTGTTGGTAACCTTACGGGGGTCTAAATATGACTGTCCATTTGTAGAAATGCAGAAACCCAACAGATAGATTGTTTGTTGTGCAAAATGGCATTTTTGAGGATTTAAGATCAATTTTACCCTTGTGAGCTCATCGATGACGCTCTGTACATGTTTGATGTGATCAGTCAAGTTCTTGCTATAAATAACAATATCGTCGACAAATGTGGAGACATAGTTTCTGAACGGTTCAACCGAGAAAAGCTTAGACATGACCCTCTGAAATTTCGATGAAATAGGTTTCAATCCGAATGGACATCCTCTGAACATGTACTGCTTGCCATCCACGGATGTAAAGGCAGTCTTATGTTGATGTGGTGGATATATCGGGAAACGGTGGAAGGCATTTTTCAAATCCAAGGTGGTGAATACATTTGCACCCTGCAATTTCTTGAAAATGTCATTGATCCTGGGTAGAGGGAAGCGGTCTTCTTTGAGATACTTATTGATGTGTCTGGGGTCTAAACAAGGTCGTTTGTCCGTATAATTTCCTTGTGTGTCCTTTTTGGGTGCGAGTGTTAATGGGCTGTTCCATCTGTTGTCAACATTGGAGGGTACCTCTTGGATGATTCCCTCACTCAACCACTTCTCGACGGTCTCCTGCACCTTGGGTTTCAGTTTGTCAGCAATTGGATATTGCGATTTATAACCTTCAGCTGAGTCTGGAGTGTCTAAATAAATGACTGCGTCTGGATGAGTGCAAAATGAACCTGGAGGTAGAGCCTCATTTGCTGCGATATGTCCTTGTATGCTTTGCATAAAATGTTCCATCTCAGTAGGTGTTCCAAATGGATCTGCATTTGGCTCCACTACATCTTTGAGAGGATTTTCTGTGACCCCTTTAATAGGTGGATCCCATGAGGTAGCTAAACCATGATAGCCAATACCAAGGACCTTCATTAGGTCTGTACCAATAGACATTGGAACATTAAACGTCAAGTCTATTACCTGAAACTTGAATTCGTAAATTTTGCCATTATACTTTAGCTTGAGCCTAGGTGTGTAGCCGTACATACAGCTGGTTGTACCTGCAGTTGCTAGAAGTATTTTTGGGCGTGTGTTCTCAGTGTATGCGAGAATGGGAATGTTATTTTGAAGACAAAAAGTTTTATTCAAAGAGGAAAAATTGGAGCCACTATCTACCAGAGCCATAATAGGTTTGGCCTCTATGTAAATAGGAACTTTAGTTTCTCCTTCCACATCATGGAAATTTTCTTTGGATTTTTTTTGCTTACATTCAATTTTGTCATATTGGCAGTCCTCCATGTCTTCTGTGAGGATATCTGCTGCCTCAAGTGCGCGGTCGATGTTCTGAGAAGGACTAGGTCCTTCAGCGACCTGCATGTTTGCCATTCTGTTGACTAAAGGGGTACTTGCCTCACCTTCATTTCGTCTGTGCCCTTGTTTGGAGCAAGTTTTGTTGTGGCCAGGCTTGTAAAGACTGCCACAGCGATTGCAAATTCTGTTGCTTCTCGCATTGTCGTAGACGAACTTCGCCCACTTGGAAGCTTCTGTGCCATTAGGCGCTTCAGTTTGTCTGCTGTTCTTTGTAGCACGCTCAGCAGGAGCGTCTTCTGCGCTACGTTTGTTGGCTGCAGGTAGTTCCAAATCATGGAACCACATGATCATGTCACGGATCTCTTTGCCCATGATGTCCTCACTGCCAGTACTGATGGCATGATGGATCTTAGACCTCCACTCTGAAGGAAAAAGACTGCATTGAACAATGAATGAATACTCATCCACACTGAGTCTTTTGAAATCCACGAGGGATGTAGCCTCCAACCAGCGCTCAGCAAACTGGCGGTTGTTTTCGTCTTTCTTAGGGACGATTCTGAACAAGGCTTTAACGCTTCTGGCTCTTTCCAGTGGGGTGTCCACGTACTCAGATAACCATAGCTTGACGGTCTCCCAATTAGGCACTAGACCTTGGGCAGACGCGCGCTTCATCTGAAGCTCATAATGTTCCCGAAAGTTTTTACCCAAAATTGAGGGCATGCACTTACGGTGCTCAAGGTCCAGATTAACACCTTGACTTAAGGCGTATCTTTCCACATGGGCAAAGAAAAGTTTCACGTTGCGATAAACGCCTCCGTGTGCACCTACTGGTTGCTCAATTGCGCCAAGTAAGTGAGGCATCTTCTCAATGTTGAGTTCACTGCCTTTTTTATCCAACTTGTGGAATACAATGGATTCTGGATAAGTTTCTTGACATAAAATTCGAAACTTCTCAGCTTCTTGAGCGGCTTTCTCGGCTTGGTTGAGTAGTTCCGCGTCTCTGTTGCCTTTGCGAGCACTTTCTCTGTATTGTCGTCTAAAATCGACAGCTTCCTGTTGGAGCTCTCTCCAAAAGCGAATGTCTTCAGCTTCTTCTGTGGCTGAGCTGGTGGCTGAGCCCTGGTGGTTGTCTTGAGGTTGCTGTTGTTGTTGTTGTTGCATTGAGATGGTTTCAGAGATGTTGGTGTCTTCGTTAAAAAAAATGTTGTATTTATCTCGAATATATGAATCTGAACTAGAAAAGTTAACGAGACAAATATAGGCCTGTTTATTAGGTGAAGAGAAAAAGTGTTAAACACGATAAAAAACTCTTTATAATATGATCGGACTTCTAAGTGCAAATAGAATTGGATGTGGTAAATACCACAACATAAATTGATGAAATGAGCTGAGCTTTTGTTACCTTTTGAGTAGATAGACATGTACACTGAACCTAGCATACGAACATCGCATTCAAATTACTTGCATTTCTTTTCTAGCAAAAGATATACGGTCACATATTCTATTGTACACTATATCACTTTGTCTAATTCTCAACAGTGTTGCAATGCGTCACTCAAGACGATCTATCTGTTGAACAAAAGCAGTACCATATTCACCTTGATACCTGTTGATCATGCAATTCATTGAGCTTAAGACTCAATTTGTTTAGTTCAAGAAGAAGACTTTTCTTTCTTCAGCCAAGTGATTTTAGTAAGCATCTTATCATTGAAGTGGTACAATAGATCATTCATTTTATGCATTGACAGCATAAGCGGAAATTTAAAAAAATTCTTCATTTTTTTGAACTTGTTCACAGCAAGAAAATGAATCGCCCACTTAATCATTCAAAACATTGATCAATCAGTGTAGTCTTTCTCTGCCTCTCTTTTCTTTTATTCTTCTTCCTTTTTGATGCGCTTTTCCTTGATAGTTACTTGTTCTTCTACTTTGACATCATCTATCGATATTTTACGTTTCTCTACTGTCTTCTTTTCAAATCCTTTCAAATCAGCAGTGAACAGAACCTATACAGAAGAGCAAATTAGAGAAAAGTAGAAAACTCTCAAGTACTTGGACTTACTGAATGTGCCCAGCCACTATAGTCACCAAATAGAACTCGAAAGTGATCGCCTACTTCAACGTATAACTTGTGGTTTAAGGTCTTGACTTTTTTACTTTTAAAACCATAATCTCTTAGTGCGATTTGCCAAACATGAGTATCTACAGGAATCGATTCTGAATGATCTAATGACATCAAGCACTACAAGATGCTTCAATGAACAGTTGGTTAAAGGAAAAAAAAACCAGCCTACTTACAACACAATCAGCTACTTTTGGACCCACACCTTGAAACTCCATCAATGCTTCCTTTGCCTCTGAATAAGATACATCGCGCAATGTGTAGAGCCATTTTTCGCCCAAATCAGGATGCTCTTCTTTTAGTTTCTTTGCTGCATTAGCTATAAACTTGGCTCGATAACCAAATCCTAATTGACGTAATGTTGACTCTGTGGATGGATCTGTCAAGGCGTCCAGAGTAGGAAACTCATAAAACGGTTGGTCTTCATATTCGCCTATCTTTTGGCCATAATGACTACAGAGCTTATCAATCATTTGTGTGATACGAGCAATATTGTTGTTAGAAGAACATATGAATGAAATGAGGTTCTCCCAAGGATCTTGTCGCAGCATACGGATGCCTTGGAATTGAAGAGCCTTTTTGGCAAAGTTACTATCTAAGGCTGACCATCGAGAATAACATGCTTCAAGTGAAACTCGGTCTAATTGAAAGTAGTCTTTGATATCCTGAACAGCATCTTGGTGCAATGTATCTTGATATCCATATAGAATTGAAGATGCTATCTTATAGTTGTCAGATTCTATTTTTCTCGTATGACAAACACATATTCTGCTACTTGCGAGTTTCTTTAAGTACAACTAAGCGACCATGAAGAACTGAGATCCTAAGAGAGAAAAGGTGATCAGTCTTTTCTTAAAGAGTTCAAGCAAGCTTGTTAGTACCAGTTATCTTGTATTTGTTTCCAACGAAAAGATTGCCCACAACGAAGCGAGTTAAGCCGAAGTTCGAAAGGGGAAATAGAAAGATCTTTCCATTTTAATTTACTAGCTTGAACTCGAAGCATAGAAAGTGTGTGTATGAAAGAAAGAAAGAATAAAAGGGTTTTGTACCAGTGTCAATTTCTGTTTTTGTTTCTCCTTTTTTTTTCATTCGCTGAATTTTTTAATGAAGTTTTCCTGCAAACTGTCAAGGTCGACATCGACACCTGATCTAAAAGGTTCACAAAAGATCTGTGAAAGAGCACGAGAAAACGCAGACAGGCTTAAGAAAAGACAGAGTATCGGGATCGCCTACTCACCTCTTGTTGGCTTTTCGCCTGAAGCTAAACGTCGCTTGGCCCAGCCTGCCAAAAGCTCAACAATGATAAAGAGAAGAAATGATGGCTATTGCGATCTGATTGAGACGAAAAATGCATGGGGCTACCTAGTCCAAGGTAATGGCCATGTTTTCGTATTCGATAGACAGCTGAACAACAGAAAGCACAATGAGCCTGCTGGCTATGTTATTGGCTCAGGGAAAGATTGTGACATTATGTAGGACTATTTTTATTTGTTTTCTTCTCTTTCTTGCCTTGTAACTCACTTTTTCATTTAGTATCCATCATAAAGCTGCCGAAGAAAGACATGCTTTCATTTTTTATGTAAGCAAGAGCCAATAGAATATCGTCAAATTTTAACTCATTTTTTATGTCTAGGAAACGCGATTTCAAGACAATAAGTATTCAATGCCTGTTTACATTTGTAATCAAAGGTAAACTATCATTGGGCGCAACTTTTATTTTTTTTACCCACTCCTTAACCTTAATTTTCTTTGTTTGTAGTGCAAATGGCATCTGGATCAATGGCAAAAAAATGGTGAATCAAATACAAAATATCAAGACAAACGATCATATCTTCTTCCTCGATCCAAATACATACTTGACTAAAGGTACGTGTGTGTTTAGAAAGGAGCTTGAAGAAGGAACTGAACCTTTCTTCTTTTTTTTTTATGAACAGAAAATATCTGTTATGTGTTTGTGGAACCTAAGCAACCCCTATCAACAGTGAAATCAATTGACACATTATATCAATCTACACATGAATCACTAGGTGAAGGAAACTATGGCAAAGTCTATTTGGCCAAGTGTAAAGAAACAGGGAATCGTGTAGCTGTGAAGGTAGTACCTAGGCGCTCTTTTAAAGATTTACCACAGTGGCAGATAGCATTGCTCCGCGAAGTCAGTGTATGTATGCTGTTTCCTGACCATGTAAGTTTATTGGTTTATTTGTTTATTCCTTTTATGTGAAACACTCACTCATTATGATGACACGCGTTATCTTTTTTTTTAGCCTTGCATAGTCAAAATAAGCAGAATGTTTGTGAAGAATGAAGACATGTATATCATCATGGAATAGTAAGGAAGATTCTCTTTTAATTCATATAAATGATGACTAACGGTTCATTTAGTGGCCCTCATGGCGATTTGTTTGAAATGATTGTTGATGGGGATTATGACTATAAAGAGCATGAAGTTCGTATCTTGTTTGATCAGATCGCTCATGCAGTAGCTGTAAGTCATATAATTAATATACATTCTCTTGATCTAATAATTGTCGATAGTGCCTTCATGAAAATAACATTGTTCATCGCGATATCAAGCTTGAAAATGTAATTGTTACAGACAAGGCCAACTTGAGAGTAAAGCTTTGTGACTTTGGCTTCTCTACCATTGCTCGACCAGGAAGAGATTTGCTTACAGGCTGTGGAACAAGCTTCTATGGTAAAGTTCATACAAATATAAATAGGTTAAAGCTCAATTCTCTAAAAGGAAATCGATTTAGCTGCTCCCGAAATCAAAAGAAAAAAGCCTTACAGCAAATCAGTAGACATTTGGAGTCTTGGTATGCTACTTTATGTAGCGTTGACATCTTCACATCCATATGCACTACGTAAGCTATACTTGTTTTTAAGCATCGTCTTCTATCTGTACTCACCGCTTTCTTTTTTTTTCTCCTTTCTTTAAAAAAGCTGGTAAAGAAGACGACTACGTACCTGAGCACACTGGCAATAGCGCCAAATACAGAACAGATCACCCAAGGTGGAAGGGTTTGAGCAAGGATGGTAAGCAAATCAAGCCTGTAAAAATTTAAACCAAACTAACGGATTGATTGTTCAATATAGCAAAGGACTTGGTCAACAAAATGTTGCAAGTCGACCCCAAAAAAAGAGTTGATATTCAGCAAGTGCTGGTAAGTTTCAGACTTTTTTTTAAAAAACTTGTAGACCAAATATAAACTGTCTTTCTTTTGTAATATAGGACCACCCTTGGCTCCAGAATATCAATGTAAGTCTTCACTGAACCACTTTGCTAATTCATTTCTATTTATTGACATTTTTCCTCTCTCTCTTAGAATTTGGAGTCCATCAAGGCTGGCGTTAAAAGAAACCCTTTGCTTGTTGACTACCTCGAGTCAAAGAAGAACTGAACCTCTTTTCTTTCTTTCTCTTCTTTCTTTTCTGTATATAATATACCATTCTCCAAAGATACACTTTTTTTTATATCACCATTATTTATTCGCATTTGATACAATAAAATGCAAAGAACTGATAATATATACAACTGATTGATTTAAAACTAAAGCTCTTAAATACTAGAAGAGATTTATTTGGTGAATACAAAGAGGCCAAGTCAAGGTCAGATGAACTCATTCATTACTAACAGCACTTTGGTGAGCAATCTACTAATGTCTTCATTAGCTTTGTAATGCTTTTTGTAATATCTCAAAATTACTGCAGTTTCCCACTAAGAGTGCTATCTGATATATAAACAAGTTTAAATGATTGCTCCTTGTTGTTGCATGGGTCTGTTCCTGGCGAGATTTAATATGTAAAAGCGGGGCATTAGTTTTAAGCATTTCACCACTTTCATTTAGTAAGAGCTTGGCTGCTAAGACAATTTCAGTTGGTATAAACCATAGTATTCTAATAAACCACAGTTTCTTTCTCATTATCCTTCCGAGTTCGTTTTATTTCATAGTTCAGTGGTAGAATAAATAATTTAGTTACAATCTGAGATGGGCTCATTTATCTCTCAAATATTACCAAACTAGATATCATACTATAATCTGTATCGACGTTGTTTTGACAAGTATCTACAGACTTTTATTCATTTCGTTCTGTCAAGTAATCTCTAATTCTTCCCGCTTAAGTTGACTTACTTTGAAACATCTGGAAACACGATCTGAAATAAATTTATCTCTTAGACAATCACAGATCCATTCTGTGCATCCAGAGTAAGCAAACGACTAGCTCATACTATGTTCATAACCAACCAAAGATATTCTGATTGAGTAGCCTACCCTTCAAGCTAAACAACCACTTGTTCCTCGCATGCTTACTCCTAATCCTTACAAACCTTATGATTACACAAAAGAGGGATATACCTGTGAAGGAGAGAAGCACGTACATGATAGCTCTCAAGAACATACTGTCTTCTTTCTCGCTCCTAGTACAAATACTACCAGTTCTTCAACGATTGCCATCAAGCAACCTACTCGCATACTGGTCCAAACCCACTTTCGGTCTTTTCCAATCCATTTGCATGCATCTCTTTTCTAGTTCTGTCTCTAAACTCTGTTTCTTCATCTGCCCTTTGTATTGCTCTTTCTTCAATTCTGTGGCTCGCGTTTTGCTTATGCTCGATACGTTTGCTTTCAATGTCTAAACAAGACCTAACATTCGGTGCTTGACATTCAGCTTGTCATCAACTTTGCACTATCTAGCTGTAGGATCAGCAAACTTCAGGTTGCAATGCCAGAGAAAGGAAAGAAAAGCTTCTTCTCTATAGCTTTGCTCTTCTCCTTTTTTTGTGACAGATAGTCCCTTAACGCAGAAGACAAACTTCCACTCAATTAAGTAAATAAGCCAGAGAAAGAAACCGCGAAAGCCAAAGAGCGTCACGCCAACGAAGAAGTGAAGCCAGTATTTCATTGAATGAGAGCCAACTTGAAGAAGTTCGAACAAGAAACCGTGAAAGCCAAAGAGCTTCACGTCAACAAAGACGGGAACATGAGGTAAAACTTTGATTTGCAGTTAGAAAGATGAGTCTTTGTTAAGATTAGTTTTCTTTAAAGATCTTTCATAATAACGCAGATCCATTTGCATCAATTGTTGAAAAGTATCGAAATGAGATCAGAAAGGGTTCAACTGTTGTTCGTGTTTGCTGTGTTGGTCTATGGTCTTCGAACCAAACAAAATCTGTAACAAAAGAGTGATTGCTTTCGCGTAATGCTAGCCAAGAGTTCATAAATAACGTGTTTAAATTCAATCAACAGCAGGAATCAAACATATTTTGCTCGGATTGCTCAGTCGATGTGAAGAATTTAAGAACACCCAGATTGTGTGCGTCAAATGGATTCGAACTTCCTGAAGTCCCTGAAGTACTTAGTTGTTTGAATAGGGTAGAAGAGAGGTTGGTTTCAGCTCGCCATGACAAAAGAGGCTTTGATGGCCCTGCACCTTTGAAGCTATTTGTGGCATGCGGTGCTGGTACAGGCAAAAGTATGCTGATCAAGACACTCTACCAAGCTCTTGTCAAGCACTATGATGAAGATGCTGATCGTGACTTCAATAGCCCGACTGTGCTTTTAACTGCGCCTACAGGCAAAGCAGCTTTTAATATCAACGGCCAGACTGTCCTTTCCGTTTTCCATCTTCCTGTCAACCATGCTGAATTAAATGCATTGAGCTCTGAAGTATCCCATTCTATCGGCGTGGCATTGGCTGATCTGAAGGTTGTCATTATTGACGAAATCAGCATGATATCCACAAGAGTGTTTTCCTGGATTGACAAAAGACTTCGAGAAATCTTTAACTCTAAACAGCGTTTTGGTGGTCGTCATGTCATTCTCTTTGGTGATTTTTTACAACTTCCTCCTGTAATGGGTTCACCTATTTACGCAACATCATCCAATAATGTAAATGCATTACTTACAATTCTGCGAACTCAAGACATATGGCATTCTTTTAAAGTACACAAATTGACTGAAATCATGAGGCAGCGAGATGATGCTCCATTTGCTGAAGCCTTGAACAACATGGCATTAGGATGCATGACTCAAGACAACATAAGTATTTTTAAAGGGAGATTATTCCCAAGCTTACCATTGGATATTGCGAATGATAGAGATAATTGTATCATCAAGTTGTTTCCAACAAATGATGTCGTAAGCAGTTGTAATGCTGATATTCTAGCGCAAATCGTCGGAGAGTAGTTCCAATCAGATTGTCATGATCAAGTTGTTGGTAAAGGTTGTAATGCTGCTGCCAAATTAAGTTTCTTAAAATCTATACAAAATGCAAATCTTCCTGCTCATGAGACAATGAGTCTACACTTATCTCTTACTTAAACAAATTGCTCGAGTGGATGTCTATGGCAATGTTCCTAAAGCAAATGGTAGTGCTTGCTTTGTCAAGACATCTTTGCTTGAGTCGGCTAGCGTATCCAATGTTCATGAGCAATTAGTAAGTGGCAATGCAGGACACGAAATGGCAATCTCAGCCTTTGTTCTCAAAGACACACTTATTGCATCTGTATACTGCTCACCAAGATTTACGAATGAAGTCGCTCTTGCCAAGATGGAGGATTTATTGAAAATCGAGACTGGATTCAAAATCATCGCGGACGACTTCAACTCACATTTTGATGATGAGCAAAATCCTTTCAACACCCTCTTCAACCAATATGGATTAAGCTCAAGTTTGAGTGAAGAAGTCAAGAGCACTACGAAGTACAAGTCATTCATTGACAATACTTTTACTAATGCTTCCACTTATCATTCTGGGCGATACATATCATATACAAGCTTTCATGACGCTCTATTTATGCAATTCAATTTCTAATCATATTTTTCAAAACAAAGTTATAGTTCATTCTTTCTTTAGCTATAGTTTGTAAGTCAAAAGGTGACAGGCTTGTAGCTTTGCTACTCCCTGTTATAAAATTCCTCTGCCTAACGTAGACTGACCTCTATAAAGATCTTCAAAAAGCTTCACTTAAGAATTAATCCTTTTTTTCCTTCTGTTATCACAATGTAATTATGGACAACAAAGTCAGCAGATTCTAAGTCGTCAAAATTGCAGCCTTCTCATATTATTGCTGTGTCTATCGTCATCGTCGAGCAGCTGGAGCAAGAGATTCATAAGGAATACGAGATATCTGGGTCCGATTTCTTTTGTATACGATTGAACTTCAAACTTATTTTCAATGTTCCCTCAGGCACACAATCTATTTAGATTCTGAGTATTGAAATAAACTTCTCTCATAATCTATTGAGACTTCGGTTAACAAATAAGACAGTGTAATACAGTAGCCAAATAAACATGCGAAAATTGAAGTTTAAGATATCCTTAAGATGTTGTTGATGTGCAAGACGCTTTTCTTTAAACACTATGCCTTTTAAGATATAGTATCTAGTTTGTAAATGCTGGAGTATAGACTCAACACAACAGCCACTTGACAAAAAGATAATATGGACAAACTGAAGCATTGACAATGGTGAGAAGCTATGGCAATAAACAGGAACAACAAAAAAAGAACATTTTGTCGTATTGAGACTGACTCGTGCATATAGTTTCAGCATAAGCATTACTATGAAACAAATTAAAATTTACTATTTATTCAAACAATGTTGTACAGCGTTTTCTTCTTCAACTTTCTCTTCTTGTGACAAGTTGCTCCGCACCATCGTAAGAAAATATGCGTAGGTTGGATGCCTGTTCATCTTGGTCAAAGCACAACTTCTGGTATACTTGGGTGATTTTTTGCATCTTCATTAAATCTTCCAAGTCAAATTTAAATCCACTCAAACAAAGAGGAATTTTGACTTGTTCAAGATGCAACAACCCAAAAAAATCCTTCTTATCAACCATCAAGTAGAAGTTGAAACAGTTGTGTACAATATGAGCAATCATAACAGTCTTGAATTTGGTTTGCTTCATTTCTTCCCGAGCAAAGATGGCCAATTTATACAAGTCCTTGTATGCTTTTTGTTTGCAAGCTTTGATAGACTTCTTTGGCTTAGTTTCCCCGTAAATATTGCAGAATTTTTTTCATCATTTTCATAGAATTCAATCTTGTAGTCAGGGCGGTAGCTCTCCTTGCAAGCACTGTCTTCTCTTACATTGGCATTGTGCGGCAAGCAGCCATTATATTCGAACAAGGCAGAAAAAAAGTTTCAACAAACGAGGCAGTCAATTGTGACTCCTTCAGTTCAGTCCTCATTGGTTTTTTGACTTAAACGGCTAATGACTTGAGCACCTGAATAGTGTTCTGCATTGATCTGGAAGTCTTCAATTGCAATGTGGTCAGTTAAGCGTCAAGCTTGATTCTGCTGCCATTATTACGAAATTCCTGTAAGAAAAGCTAGCTTATTTTTGTTGTTTAGGTCCTTCGTTCGTTTTTATCATTAGTTGCTGTGAGATAGGAACCAAAGTTTCCATATCAAAATCATCCAAATCTTCGTAAACTTTGGCCTTGAAAGCATCGTAATACTTCTTTATGGCTTCTTTGCCAATTGCGCTCACCAAGCTTGCTTCGTCGTGATAAACTGTTTTAAACAGAATGATACTTGAAAGAGACAGCGGCTTTAAGAGATCTTCTTCAAAGTTACAGTAACCTGCTCTTTGGGTGAGCTCTGTGAAGGAATTATCAACGTAGCAGCGGATTTTGTTGGTGAAGGCGTCATCTGTGCAGATGTTGTCTACTTCCCAAGCATTCACATCAAAGTCATGTCTAGATACTTTTGCTCCGAGAGGAGTCTCAGAGGCAATGACAGTGGTGGTTAAACTACTAACTTGAATGTTTAAGTCGTAGTTTAGAGGTGGGAGAGAAGAGGAGGGAGAAGCATCATCATCATCACCATTGTTACTGCTGCTGTTGTTATTGTTGTTGTTACTGCTCTCTGGTGAGCTGACAAAATCTTTCTTCACATGCTCGGCTTCTTTACTTTTGAACAGCACAATGACCTTTCGCTGTTCACTATCAGACAAGGCTTCCATGTGCCGACTGTTTGTATTCTTGAAATGAACCAGATTAGGATTCTTGGTCTTTGCAAAGTATTCATCAATTAAAATGCTGATTTCATTTGCTGTATCTTGAGACATGATCGAAGAGAATAAATAATTGAAATAACTATTGCTTTTTAAAGTAGAAATGCTATCCTTTTATACCCAAAAAACGCGTTTGTCTTGCTGTAGTACAAACAAACAGTCAAACACGTTAGATCGCTATCAGAGGTTCTTTGTACAGTGGCGTTGCAAAAAAAAAATAAGGTTGATTCTTGGTACACGGACAAAATACACGGATTAAGAACGACAAAAGCAAAAAGAATGGCGTTTCATTTTGGGCAATGTGAAGGAAGGTATAGACTTCCACACAAATATCTGAAGGCCTTGTCCATTTGCGGATTGCGAGACCGAGCGTCATGCCAACACCTTTGTATTCGAATATCTCTTGCTGTATCTTGATTTCAAGCTCTTGTCATCTTTGCCTTGTGCATCTTAGAGTAATGCAAAATTACAAATGAGTACTGCAATCAAACAAACTCATGAAAAAACAATTTACGTCTTGAATTAACAGATCGCGTGCTAGACGCGCTACATTGCATAGTTATCCTTTTTCAGATAAAATAGAACCCTGCTTAAGATACATCTGGCCATGGATTTGGAAAGGCACATTACCAAGGTTGTTGTTGCCAATTTCGCGTCCTCAAAGAATTAAAAGCAAAGGCCATACTGTATCTCCTAAAGCTATCTTTAAAGTGGCGACCTTTTGCGTTCAACTCTTCAAACAAAGTTGTCAAAAAAAAAGTGGGTGGTGCCAGCCTTGCAGCAACTCATCTAAAACTTATTTTGCAAAGCGCACTGAGAGGGAAGCTCGCTTTCCCAATGCTTCGTGCTGCAGTCAGTACAAATGTTGTCCATTGGGTCAAGCTTGAAAGGTTAGAGTTGGCCAAAGTCCGAAGTATATGCAGCACTTGGTCGCGTCTAAAAAGAGATAAAATTGTCTATGAGTTAGACGAACGTTATGGTGCTTCTAGCTGTGTGTTGATGCTTACTTGGCAAGTCTCACTTGTTACAAACTTGGAATGAAAAGAAAAAAGAACCAAGACCCACTTTGTTTATTTGATAAATGAAACTGATATAATGAAAACTAAACACATGCAAGCCAAGTCACGTGATAGTAACTCTTTTAATTCCATTTTTCAGTAATATATGCTCGTTAAAGTTTACTTTCACTCCTTTATTATTCGCTACTTATGTCTCGAATGTAATAACCCAGCTATCTATTCTCATTTTTCACCGGTGAGCTTTTTGTCTATATTTTTTCGGCTTCAAAAATTTGACATGAAAAAAAGTTGTGAAATCTCATCTCCAATCTACTTGAAACTTGGCACAAGGGTTCCTGGGCCCATTCTCATTGACAATAAGCCAAAACACTAGTACTTTTTTTTCATTTATTTCACTCTAACTTCCTCCTAAAGAAAAATACGATGTGTATACACATGTTTTATATGCGCATACACTTGAAACCGAAATTTTTATTGATCATTTACGCCGTAGTGATATTGCGGGGTAGTACTACAGCTTCACTCTGATTGTTTTTTTCAGGAGCTTCGGTTCTCTTTTGATAAGTAAAATAGTTGTACGGATCTGCTTTTATGGAATTTGCACATAGCAGAAATGGTTTGCAAGGATCATTTTTGTAACAAATTTCGAGATCTAGTTTTTCAATAGCATCGAGTAGTTCACTGGCTTTAGTTTTGTCATAATCTTGATGATGGAACATGCATATTGCACGCTCTCTACTGATAGTAGTCATTATTGATAAGGATACCAAGATAATCTGAGCTTTAGAAAAAAGAAATAAACAAGATAGAGGAAAAAGACTCCTAGAGAAGATTGACAACCAAGCCGAGAAGCGACCCGATTGGTGTTTAGTTTATTCTAGATCCTTTTTCTGTTCTCACAGTCAAAACATAGAAAAAAATACATCACAAATATACAGAAACCAGAGTCGTTCTTAAAAAGAAAATCAAGCAAACATACTACTACACTGCTCTGTTCTCTCTCTTTATGAATAAGCGAGTAACAAAGCAAATGTCTTTACGCATTTACTGCCTCTTTTTTTTTCTTCGATCGCTTCTCTTCTTCTTCTCTCACTTTTCCCTTTTTGGAAATTACCTCAAAATATTCAAAGTGAGCAATCTTACTTTTCTCCTTCTTTTTCAACCAAATGTAAGCTGCTTTTCTACGTAGATATATCAGTTTCGTTTAATTAGAATAGTCATTAAATGTATATGTCTAACTGGCCCATGTTTGATTCTTTCAAAAAAAAAAGAGTACATTTTGCATGATAAAAGACAAAAGAAGGCTTTGTGTAACACACCCAAACCTTATTTCTTGCACAGCTAAAAAAGACTCTTAATTCTTCCCTTTGACTCTCAGAGAAAACCAGATCAGCAAATACTTTTCATTACTACAAATAAAATGCACAGGTCAAAAAACGAAGATGAGAAAGTAGCCATGCGAGTCTTTATAGGTTTTTTAAAAAAAGAAGGGGAAAGATAACTCATGCTTATATGCTCTGTAACTGACTTTTAAAAATATTCGTCATTGTTCCCAAAAAAGAAAAGTATAGCATTAGGATTGAGATCGACAAGAGGAAAAGAATGTTACATACTACTATGAGTACAGTAACAGAGTGCTATAAAGGAAGGAAAATACCAATAGCAAAAAAAAACCGCTGAGCAAAACATCGAGCCTTAAAAAAGTTGTTCTCTGTCATAATTGTGGCCCGAACACGGTTTGCTTCAACAAAGTGATCAGTTCGGCTGTCTGTTTGTTTTGCAACATCCCATCTAAAATGCTTTTCTTTTCATACAGTAGTCTCCCGATTTAACAGTGTTTGGTTTAAGAGTGTGTTCAATATAAAAGCGCATATGGCTCCTGAGGTTTTTTCAGATCATAGCCCATTTGTACTGGAGGTGGAAGAGAAGGTCTTCAACAAAGTCAAAAAAGTTGCAGGATGCTTACCATCATTGCATTCTAGGATTGATCTGGTAACGAGTTTTCTTAAATTTTAAGTACCAAGAGTTGTCAAGAAAAAAAACGCGAAAGCGAAAACTAGTGGACACTTTGTGTGATATAGTACTGCAAGAAAGAGAGAGAGGGAGCGTGAAGAAAAAGAAGAAGGCGAAAAAGATGCCAATGAAACCTTGAGCACGATAAACAAGGAGTGCAAACAAAATAAGAATGAAGAGGACCTGGCACTGATAGCAATCACCAAAAGATTCAGTGAGAATAACAATTGGGCTCATAATATGTTTTCTATACAATTTATAACAGTTCGAATCATGCGGATCACTATAAAATATGATTTACAGCTGTTGAACTTAATGTATGAGCTCATTGAAGAAGAGGTATTGCATCATTGCAAGAGGTCTCTATGGTTATCTTCACATCTTGCAGATATTGATAGTTCAGGAGCTAATAAGAAATATCCTTTTATACCTAAAGTAAGGAAATGGTGATTAGATACTCAACCGCGGTATTCTCGGCCTGAACAAGGACAGTTGGTAGTTGTTTCTGTTTATGATTTTATACATGCTATCTCCCTTCATTCACACTTTGCTCCAAGCGGTCTCTCTGTTTATTTTGCATGCCCAAGCAGAAGTTGAATTTGTCAATATAAATTTTATTTGTTTATATATAGATTATCATGACATTTGAAGGATTAATCCAAGGGTTTCTCTGTTACGTTATGTTATTGAACAAATGATCATATTTCTTGCTCTTACTGCTGATTTATGTGTTCAATAATTCCCTTTTATATCCAATTGCTTCTTTTTGTTTCTCTTTCAAGACCTTCAAAAAGCGCTTGAATAAGCCTTCCACAATTAGTTTTTTTTTATGCATATCCAATCAACGCGCCTTGATTGGTTGAATGATTTCATCAAGAAAAACAACTTCGCCTTTTTTATTTCTTTTTCACATACAAAAAAATGAGTAAAGCCTACTATAATAATACTAACACATCTGATGTTGATCAAGAGGCACCTCCACCTGCTTATCAAGAAACACCTCCTTTCAATCCCAACTATCAACCGCCATTCCACCCATCCTCTTCACAGCCACTCTATCCTCAGATACCCAGTGCACCTCAACTCGTCACACCTAATACGCAGATTCGATATCAAACGATTGAGATGCCTTCTGCTGAGCCTGTTCAGATCTCTACACAACGTCGTCATCAACTGATTGCTGAACATCGCAAATTTCCTCTGGCTGCTATTTTCTTTTTGTTTGGATGGTAAATATGGTTGCTATTTTTTTTTATTCTTTTTTTTTTAATAGGATATAATGATAGGTTTTGTCCACCTTTATGGGTGATTGGTGCTTGTTGTTGTGCTGGCAGTCGAAATCCATATGAGTCCTTTTGGGGAAAAGCTAACTTCTTTATGGCTATGGTGATGATTATCACTTCAGTCATCTATTCCATGATTGCTATGAATGACTTCTAAAAAAAAAGCAAGCATTTATTTCTCTTTTTGTAATGTAAATGCACCTGATACAAGGCAAAGATTACGACTAGTAAATTGAATATCATATACTGGTGTTTGTTTAGTAGGAAATACACCCAATTGTTCTTGGCTATAATAATAAAGAAGGAATAAGCTCATCATGTTCACTTATACTCTGTTTTCTAAATACCTCTCATGAACTACTTTTCGCTTTCTATCTTGATCTAACTTCATACGCTTTTCACTCTCTATGGTATCTGACTGTACATCCCAGACACGTACTGTACTATCTGCACTACCAGAGACCAAGACAGTGTTATCTTGACTAAAGGCAAGTGAATAGATAAAACCAGTATGTCCTGTCAATGTCTTGATACGTCGACCACTGCCCAAATCCCATAAACAGATTGATCGGTCTTCACCTGCTGAGGCCATATAGAGACCATTAGGTGAGACAGCCACTGTTTTGACAGCACCTGTATGACCCGTAAAGACACGTACACAACTACCCTTCTGAACATCCCATAAACGACAGGTACGATCACTTGAACCAGTCACTACATATTTTGAATTGGGATGAAATTTGATTGTCTAACACAAAGAGCACATGAGCTTTCTTGCAGTCTTTCGTTATGTATATCAACTTACATCTACGTCCGATAGATGGCCTGCAAAGATACGTAAAGGATGGATTTGATCACAACTCCATAATCTAGCTGTTCTGTCATGAGAAGCAGTAGCAAAATAGAATCCAAAGGGACCAAAATCAACATCCCAGACAGGACTATGATGACCTTTATAAACTACCAAGTTAGAATAAGTCTGCGTGTTCCATAATCTAGCTGTCTTGTCCTCTGAACAAGAAACAAGGTATTTGTTGTCAGGACTGAAGCTGAGACCATAGACAGATCCACTATGACCCACGAGTTTCTTATAGTCTGAACCATGGCGTTCTCTCTGTCGATTGAGATCATGATAGTCGTTGACATGAGCAGGATTGATGGTGTTTCTAAGGGATCTTAGCTTTTCATTCTTTAAACTCCAGATCTTGACGAATGATTCAGAGAAACCGGCAGCCATGAGAGTAGCATCCTTGGTTGTTGTCACACAATTTAAGCTACATAACACAATAAATCAACAACAGTGCCTATCACTGACTACCCTCTCAATCTATTTACCTATCATGTGTATTATGGAATGTATAACAACAGATACTAGGCAATGAATCATTTAAAGGCATGCGATGTTGTAAATCTTTCAATAAATCTAATTCAGCTTGAATATCTGTGCCTCTACTATATGTATTATTAAGTTAGTATCCTCCCTTATAACCATTGATCTTCCATCTTTTTTTTTAGTTACAAAAACTTTACTAAGGCGGTAATGGAATATCACCCAAGGCAGGTCCATCCACAGTAGTCTGTAACACCTTCTTAAAGGATTCCAACATGGGATTCTCTTGTTTCTCTACAACAGGCGCATCCTCTTCTTTGTTGACAGTAGGCTGTTGATCGCGAATGGCCTGTTCTACTTCCTCTTTAAAAGATGGATCCAATGGATACATGCCTAATTGAACAGGTTGTTGATTGAAAGCTTCTAGCTGTTGACTTGGATGACCAATGATCCCAATCACATCTTCCATCTCTAATCCGCCTGCAGATTTCAAAAGTTTTCCATGAACAACTTGAATGTTGAGATATTGATTGACGATACGTAACAACAGCATAAATTTGTTGTCTTGAAGGTAATTCAGAAATAATTCAAAGGGAACACCCGACATGCGTAAGCTGTATTTGTTGTCTCTGTACATCTGAGCCAGTTCATTTTCTTGAAGGTGATGAGGTTCGGTCACAGTCTCAAGTGTGTTCAGATCAGGTGTATGTAACTCAACATGATCACGCTTATAGGTATCAAAGAAGGGTTTGGCTTTTATAAACAGGGTAGATTAGATGAAATTGGTTGTAACACTTTCATTCTTTACCTTTTTCGGGTAGACGTTTACTGACGAGATCAAGGTAAGAATGGACAAAGATGGGAAATAAAACAGATCTCAATTCAGGCTACGTACAATGTGTTGTCAATTACAAAAGGAATATTGTCTTTTTACAAGTCTTGTTCTTACCTTGTACCAATCCAAAGAATTCTCGATCCATTCACGCAAACTCTTATAACTCAATCCATAGGCATCAGGACTATCTTCTTCTTCCTCTACTTCTTGTTCCTGCTCTTGTTCGTCTACTGTTGTTTGTTCTTCTGCTCTCTTTTCTTGTGTTTCCTCTTTCTTTTCTGCTGGTCTATCGACTATGTCTACAGGCACTTTCTCTCCTTTGGATTCACGCAAGAAAATAGCTTCAGTTGCTTTATAGCCCTTTTTTTGAAGGTAAGACGCGACCATATTGTCAATATCAGTGGCTGAGTGAGTAGCAGCAGCGGCGGCAGCAGCAGCAGCCGCTTGTTGATCTGAAGATTGTGGTGTATTTGACATTGACAAGATATAGAGAAGACAAAAAAAAATTAAAAAAATTCAATGTCTCTCTCTCTCTCTCTCTCTCGCTCTCTCTTTTTACTGAGACTTAAAAAAACAATTTTCAAGTGCCAATAAGGCCAAGACGAGCCTAATTTTACTTTGAGTATTTTCTTACTTACAGCCTAGCAAGGCACTTGTTCTCCCCCTTGGAAAATGTTTCCCTTTTCCCTTGCTTATTCACTCATTCTATCTACTTGGTTTGCATAATCACAACCAGGTAAATCCATTTCCAAAATAAAATAGACTCAAATTCCGCTGAGATTTTTATTTCTTTTCTTTTTATTTTTGTAATAAATTAGATACCATGACAAGAGCAACAGAAGCATTTACTTTTGGCCTGATTGCGCTTGTGTCTTATGTAGTCCTTTACTTGGGTTTCTTGCCTTTACCTGAGACTATTCAAGAGAAGATTGTGCCTGTTGTAAGTTTAATTTGCTTGTGGACGCGTTTCTGTTATGCTCATCAGTTCTTTCTGAAGCTACCTTGGTGGGGTCTGATGACATTTGGCTGTTATTGTTTAGGCACCATTGGATTTGCATTATTTACATTCCGTGATTGTCCTGAAGCCTATCATGAATTGATGACTGTAATGTTTATGTATAGTACCTTGAATTTGATCTGACAGCCTTTTTTTTTGTTCTATTTAGGAAATCACACAAGCTAAAGCAGATTTAACAGCAAAAGGAATGAAGCTCTGATCAATAAAGTGATAATGGATTCATCCTTCTAGTGTGAAAAAGGAAAAAAGAAGAAGTGCGTGTGTGTGTGTGCAGAAAGAAGAGAATGAATAGTATTTGGCTTTGCAAATTCCTTTTGTTCACATACCAAACAGGCATTCTCTCTGTAAAAAAGCATATGCTTTTCTTTAAGTCTTTTGAAAGTAAACTTGCAGTATATTGACCCTCTTCTCAGTTTAAAAAATAAGTAAGACGATATCATATATGCAACCATGTCAAATTTGAAATACACTGGAAGCATAAAACTTCAAGCAAGTGCTTTTAATAATAAAAGATAAATGTCGTTGGGCTTTTTTGATAAACATAAGTTTATGATTTTTTGCCTAGATAGCCACGTTTAAGACCAGTTCTGCTAGGCCAAGAATTCATCAAGATGTTCAGATATATAATGGAGGGACAAGGAGGTACCATTGCTATGAGTTCTCTTTTGCTCTAAAATCTGTAAAACTTGATCTTTAGTATAGTTGGTTGATTCTATAAAGCGTTCAATTCTTATAATGATGTTATGTCTACGTTGGTAGAACTTTGAATCGCTGGATGTTCCTCTCCAACTTTTTACGCCATAAACTTCATCAAGTTTGCAAATGGGATGATGGCCTGGAAGACCGTCAAACCAGAGACGCCAAAGAGCAGACAAAGTTTTGACATTTTTAAATGCTTTGATGTTGAGCTCTAAAGAGCCGGAGGGGACAGGAGCAGTTTGTACTGATTGAGAGGCTGGAGCAGTTTGTGTTGGTTGAGGAGCCGCAATGGTTGTAGAGCTTAATATAGGAATTGGGGGGGGGGGGGGGGACTCGGTTTGAAGGACGGGGGGATCGGAGGTAACAGATGGTATTCTGATGTTCGAAGAAAGTGATGTGGCGGACAGTTCTGCTTCTTGAGAAGGCTCTTGCATATTTAAGCGAACATTGAGGGGGGCACCTTCACTGACAATTCTGTTCCACTGTTGCATCATTGAATGAGCTTGAGTGTTTACTTGCAGGAAGGGCTCAAGCTGTTGGAATACTGCTGCGGGAAATGCTTGAAAGCCTTGTACTAATGTTGTGAGTGATTGTACTTGCGATGCCAAGACAGAGGTTTGGTTTTTCAAATCTTGAAGATGAGTTTCCACCTGAGGCATTGCTCGTCTTAATAAAAGATCTGCAGGCTCTTCGGTCGCTTCCAATGCAGCTCTCAATTGACTAAAGTAAGAAAAGATTAATATATCAAACAAAGAAACTAAGGTAAAATTATTTACCTTTCAAACTGCAAACACAATTCGTCTTGAAAAAGAGGATCATTCCAAAGAAAGTGATTAGGAAACACCTTTTTCATCACTACAGAGTCTTGAAGAAAGACTATGCTCAATTGCACGAGAAGCTGCAGGAAGCCATCAGCAGCAGTTGATGATTCGGCTACCTCACCTTTTGCTAATCTATCAAGCCAGCCATCGACATACGGGTGCAGCTTCTTGCACAAGTCTTCAGAGGGAGCGATGGTAGCACGAACCAAATAGAATTGTCCTGCCTCAGAGGTGAAGCCAGCCAGAATTCTGAGAGCCTCTCTTGGCAAGTGGGTCTGATAATTGTTCGTCAAAGCAGAGGTGTTCCAACGACCTAAACGACGGATAGCCGCTTCACTAGTTCCAAGCGTTTCTGCCATTCGTGAGCCAGACCCTCTCATTGCATGAGTCTTTGCTTTACTATGGAGACCCACAGCCTTGAAAGCATCCTTGATAGAGCGCAAGTGGTGATTGTGGGAAATGGTCTTTTTAGAACTATGTCTTGATCTTGTCAACTTGATGTCAAACCAGTCTCTGTTTTCATTGAACTCTGGAAAGGGTTCGGCATGAACATGCCATCTAGAGAAAAGGTAGAATGAAAGCATCGTTTGGGCACAGATGCGAACATCCTTGTTGCGAAGACAAGCAGCGAATTCCAAAAGGCCTTCTTGATTGGTTTTTCCTTGCTTTAAGACCATCACCAAAGCATAACAAGGTGTGATGCCTTCATTTTCAAGTAACATGAATTGAAGATCCGGAAGCTCTATCATACGAAGATTTTCGCCACGAAGCAAGCCATGATGCTGCAAAAAAAAAGTAACGCCATTACGAAGATCCTCTTGAGTATTCTTTTCAAAATAGTATTGAACGAGCTTCTCCATTCCAGCAGTGGTAGAATAACCATCAGCAACGGTACCAACACCACGGTCGACATAGTTTTCCCGACGATGCTTTTGCTGTTCGCATTCAAGAAGACGCAAAAGCGCTTCTACAAGCTTACCACGGGGATGAGGGCGATGGCTATGGGGATCGGCAAGTGCTTGTTCGTTTTACAAGTCAACTACGGCAGCAATGTACATCTTGACTGTAGCAAGACCGACACGTCTATTAGGAGCACCTATGACTACACGGCTTTGCATTTCAAGAGCTAATTCATCGTTTTCAAAGGCTGTAGTTGCAATCTCTTCCGAATGAACAAGATCAGAGTCAGAGGGTAACAAGGTGGTTGTATCTTGAGAAACAGCAGGAGCTTCTTCAGAGCTTTCCAAAGATCTACTTCTCTTTGTTCCCTTCCTATTTTAGAGAGACACATTAGAATGTTTGGTGAGTATAAGTTATAATCTTACTTACTTTTTGTATTCTCAATTGACAACTTATATTTAAGCCGAGTGAGAAACTAATTGAGTGAAGCTTATTGTATATATGAAGTATCTGAGTCAAAAGAAAGAAATGCAACTTTCGGTCATCGACGGTTTCATTCAAAGGACTAGGAGGACAGTGGGTATGACACCATCTCAAAAATTCCTTTTTCTTTGACTCATAAGACTTGATAATATTCTTGGGTCTGTTGTTTCTGGCTTTTTGTGCAGTGTCTTGTGCAGCAGCTTCAACACCTTGAGCATATGCATAATGTTGATTTATAACTTGAGCATAATCAGTTTGGACAGTTGGCAAAGGAGCAAAGTGCTGTTAATCGTCACGAAAAGTACTGCTAGAGGCATAGGGTTGTCTGAATTGGTTTCTATTGTCTAAGTTTCGCTAAATAGTTTACATGTTAGCCCTTTAATGATTCGATCAAAAATAGAAAGAGAATACAGTACTGCTAGGTCTAGTCATTTTGTCAATTGGCAACAAGAAGTGTTGTTAAAGTATGATATTTGACAGCTCCTGATCAAAACTTTAAGACTTTATATACTTTTTGAACCGCTCAATGGATCGTGTACTTCTCATTTCTATTAATGTCACTTCTTTATTTCAGGTGTATTGATGGTATTTTATTGAGCAATTAATCTATAGTAGTAGCTCCGCTCAATGGATTATCTGTGTTAAGTTCGCTTAAGGCTGGCGATCCAAGTCAGCGACTCAGCTATAGTCGACATATATAATCATCAAGTATTTCTCTAAGAAAAAAATCGTGAAATGTTAGAATAAGCCCTCCTTTTGTTATTCCTTGTATTCGAAGAAAAAGACAGCTTCCCACTCGTAGCTGGGTGTCTAGTTAAAGACAAACTGCAGCCACAAATCTTTCCGACGCAGGGCAGGGTACATGTGTACTTCACCGCTATGTTTCTCAAAAACAAAAAATATAGACACGTAAAATAAGGACTTATCTTAAAATCATGTGCCTTGTTTTTGCTGTTAATCAATAAGGATTGCTAGGATTGCATAACAATAAGGTGTTTCTTTTAGAGTAGTAATCAGCACATGCTGAACAGAGACGTACCCTAACATAAAGACATTTAGTTTGGTAGCCAGCAACCGCACGCTCTGATTTTCTAGACCACCCGTAATTTTTCACATATTAATATAAAACCCTGATTCATCAATGGAAATACAGTTTTTCATGAAGTCAGCATCTGAATCCGTCCTTTTCTTAAACCACTCTTATCTCTCTTTTAGACTTTAAGGACTATTGTGTTTCTCGGACTCGAAATGTGCTCTTTTTTTTGACTGACAGGTTACAAGTTTCGTACAGGTGCTTATGAATGGCTGAATTTGTAAGCCAAAAATCCTCAGAGGATTTGGTCGAAACTTCAACTACATCATAAACATTAACCTTGCAGTTGCCGAAGCGAAGACTGAGAATGCGGTACTAGGCTTTCCAGCCACGCTTTGTTTTCAATATCTTTCTAAGCCGCGCATCGTGGATAAACTATGACTGGTGGCATGAGCAATGACTCCCAACAACCACGACTCTATACCAAAGCAGAGCTTAAGCAAATTATCAGCCAACTCAGAAACGAAGAAAAGCAAGCTACAGAAGATCTCTAGCAACCCATGAGTTGCCACTGGAGATTTCTGAGAGCTGTGACAAACTCTCAGGGGCAGACAGAATCGACTTTGTCAAGCGATTCAAGAAGAAACAAACGAGATTCTACCACGAGTACATCACCTTTGGAGAACAACTCAACAAGAATTACATACAGAGATGTTAAAATCCCAAAACAGAAACGATCAAATAATGAAGATGAAGAGGATAGCGAAAATGTTCACATTCCAACTCAACCAATGGGCTATGATCGCATGGCGGTTATCAGGCACAAGAAGCAAAGGGAAGGATTAAGTTGTGAATCCATAGAGTATCTAACCAAAACAAACAGAAAATCAACCAATGCTAATTACGACCGAAGTTGGAGGAAGTATGTAGAATGGTGTGAAAGACAAACATCACCGATAGACCCTACTGAATATAACCCAATAACAGCACTCAACTACCTCATGGCGAACAAGGACTTTTCTCAATCTCAACTGAAAATTATCAGAGCATCAATCTCTTCAGTATGGAAGATCTTACATCCCAACAAAGGCAACCTAGCTGATGAAAGCATCATATTAGGATTTTTCAAAGCCAAAAGAAATCAAGAAGTTGGAATTCCAAAAAACATCAACTCAAGATCTGAGAAACAAAATTAATGATCACTCTCATAAAGAACAAATACGGTAATCAAGAAGATTTGACTTTGAACGAACTACAACAAAAGACAATACTGGTTATAGAGCTTGCAACTTTTGTCCGACTAAGTTCCGAATTGGGCAAACTACAATACAGAGACATCTTATTTTGATTTGAAGATGACGCAGCTATAAAGCGGACAATGCACTTTAGAAAAGTAAAAGAAGCACCGATCAAGACCGTACAGTTACAATGCATAGAAGACAAAGATATCTGCCCAGTACAGACGACTCATATATTTTATCAAAGAACATCTCATTTCCGAACATCCCTTCCAAATGACCACACTTTCTTTTTGACATACATTGACAACAAAGACAAAGTCGCCTCAATCAGATCATCGACAGTTGCTGGCTGGATCAAAGAACATACGAACAATGCTGGTATTGACACTTCACTATACAAACCTCATTCAATTCGAGCAGATGCAAATACAAAAGCAGTAGAAATAGGTCATTTTATCTAAACAGTCAAAACACACAGCAATTGGAGCCTAAGATCAATCACGTTCGAAAAACATTATTACAAGCCAAGAAAAGCAAAGTCAATTTTACAAGACTAGACGAAGAACTGTACCACATTTGAAGTTGGAGCAGAGGCAAAAAGGGTTGGTTTAGAAACGACGAGCAATCAACATCATTAGATCGAGGTTATTCACTGGTAATGCATCACGTATGGAAAACTGAAGTTTCTTTTCTTTTTTGGTTGATTCTTGGTAAACGGACAAAATACACGGATTAAAAACGCCAAAAGCAAAAAGAATGGCGTTTCATTTTGGGCAATGTAAAGGAAGGTATAGACTTCCACATAAATATATGGAGGCCTTATCAATTTGAAGATTGCGAGAATAGATGCTATACCAACACCTTTGTATTTGAGTATCTCTTGCTATCATCGTCTTCTTTGCACGATCTTTTGTTTTCCTTTTTTTGTCACTTTCAGCCTTTAACTCTCCCGCCTGAATTAGGTCATGTAATACATTAATGCTTACTTATGTAATCGTCAAACGATCGATTTTTGTGCTGTATTTATAGCTGCCATAATCTGCCACCTTTATTTTATTGACGTGCCTAACGCTCTATGTGCTGTAAATAACAAGAGAAGTAGAAGAACTCAAAGCAAAGAGAGAGAGAACATACTTTTCACTTTAATCAATTACACAACCTTTTGGATAATATTTAGAGCGGCTTATAAGAGAATAAACTGGCACTTTTGCCTCTCTATACAAATTCTGCCCGTTAAAGTAAAATATTCTGCAAGTTTTCATATAAAAAAATGTAAACTGAGTTTCAACGTGCGCCGTAGTGTTTGATTCGTTGGATCAACTTCAATATCTTTTGTTGTGTGAAATCTCGATTGCTTCGTCGAGTAATCAATTAATGGTTGATTTGTCCAAGCTGTTTTGTTGTTGCTTGATAAACTCAAGCCTGTTGTAAAAGTTGCCCCTTTTGCAGCTGCTCTTGTGTTGTCTGCAATCTTGTAAAGGCAGTTGATGGATTTGATCGTTTCTGTTTTGTGGTTTTTGCATCTTTGTATATAGTTTTTATTAAGCTGTTCTCCAATGGGATGTCTTGCAAAATCTAGTGTACGAGGATGGCGTATAACTAGTTCAGCTTCAGAAACGTCCTGATTCATGCAAAACGTAGAAACTAAGGTTGCGGCTGCTTTTTGTTATAGAGTTACTGCGCGCAATCCAAAGGCTTACTCTCAAATCACACGACTAATGCATTGTTTATGTAAGACGGTCGTGCAACTTGATGTTGATGTTTTAAATTGAAGCTAAACAGACCAGGTTTGCATCCCGTTTTTCTTCTTTTGTTGAAACGGGATCTGAATTTACCTAACGACTTATAAAATTCTCGCTTATATCTTGACTATAATTCCACCTTTCAACTCAAAAGGAGAATGTTATGTTTCTTAAAATCAATAAGGAGAAAAAGGCATTGTTTATTTAAAAAGCAAATTTATCGACTTTATATGTTCTAATGGGTAGCACTTGTGCTTGGCTACACCATACAATTCTAATTAGTTTGTATTGGTGACAAGTGTCTCTTAAGGGGATAATATTATAAAATATTATATACACCCCTTTTTCGACAATACTTGTCACACACCCTTCATCACACTTTACTCCCACTATATTAAACGCTTTTCATACTATTTATTTGCTCCAACTACTATTAAATTATATTATACTTATATTACATCGCTATCTAGCTTACTCTCCCCTTTCTATTATTACTTCTTTTAATTTTGACACTTTCTATGCATCCTCACCACAGAAGTTTTTTACGTTTCTTTGATATATGCGAAAGCAAAGGCAAGGTTCCTTCCTTTGCTGATTACATATCATCAAACAAAAAGTACATTATGCGTTTCTTAGGAAACAGCCCAAAAGAAGAATTTGCAGTTTGGTACAATATGTTTTGCCAAAGTGCAAAGAAAGAAAACAAAGCAGTTGTAAGATAGAAAAAAAATTGACAGTATCCTAAGAACTCTTACTAACCCAGCAAATAGGAGAAAGGAGAGGCAGACGAGCTTTGGAGAAAGATGGTTTGTATTTGCCCATTTTCAAAAGAAAAAGAAAAAAAACTGGCATTCAAATTCTAAATAGTTTGAGAAGCACCAAGTCAAGACCAGCACCTTGACTTTGAAGATGAAGGAGAAGCTTGTAATTTGTGAGGACTATGGTGCAAGTTCAGCTGAGATTGGAGAGGTAAATAGTTTGCTTTTTTTTTGTCTGCCTTCTTTATCAAACAATCTAATGTGCTTTTTTTTTTTCTTTTGTAAATTAGTGGGTCGTCGAAGGTGTTGATTTGCGCAGCATCTTCAATATGAAGCGTGCAGAAGCAGTTGAGCTTGTCAGACAGAACAAGCCTATTAATGAAAGTAGCTACCTGTAAGTGTTTTTTTTTTCTTTTTTCTTTTTTGTAAATCTGAAGTGAATAAAAGAAAACTAACATCCTTTTCCTTCTTTGCTTACTATCAGCTTGCTTTCCTTTGTTGTAGAGGTGCCACGCATCAGAAGCTCGTTCGTCTTGGATGTTGAAGAAAAGACATTCAGAAAGATGAGAAGATTAGCAAGCGCCTTGCCATTGGTCCAGCTTGACAACCAATTGATGGCAAGTTTCTTCTGCTTCAAGCAGGTAAGGATTCTGAGAGAAGCAGATAAGAGGGAGAAAGTATATAGAAGCACACTCACATTTCCTCTACCATAGAAACTTGAGCAAGAAAGAATGAAGGAAGAAGATGATGATGAAGGCGAAGATGATGAAGACGAAGAAGAAGAAGAAGATTCAGATGACATTCTGAACAAGATGCAGAAGACCTGCAAAAAGAAAAAGGATACTGCAGGCCTGGCCTTGGTTGCTGTGACCCGGCACTTTGCCGAAAAAAACAACTGGGAGGCAAGCAAGACGGAAGAGTCGTTTATTGATCAACATCTCTTCCCCCTCCTCCACCCTGTCTTCCTGAACGATTCCGAGTTCGATTACTCAAGGTAACATGTCTTCTTTTTCCCTCTTTTTTTGTTCCATTCTTTAACATAAATTGCAACTAGATCGGCAGGAAGAATTCGGTTGACTGACAGCAGCTTGACAGCAAGCAAAGACAAGGATTCTTGTCTCATGTTGAAGCCTGACTTTTTGGTCACATATGAATACAAAGGTTGTGACGTGGGTCTTCTTGCTGTGGAGGTGAAGCCTCCAAACGCGTGCTCTTCACAGACTTTGAGCGATCGCTCAAAGCTGGGCCTCGAGCTCAAGAGAATGGTGGACGAGCAAGTAGTTCAGGGTTCCTTCGAACCCAAATCTTTTGGTATCTTGGTTGAAGGTAATAATCGCATTCTTGTTGTTGTTTGAGAGCCATTTCTGTTTTAGGCTAAACACACTAACATCATGTTGCTTTAGGCTTTGAGTGCACCTTCTTCACTTGCACGCTTGAGAAAAGTGGGTGCTACCTGTATGCCGAGCTGGACAGGAAAAACTTGCTGCAGTCTTCCGGTGACCTTATGTTGCTTCCTGATCTTGTTTGTGTTCTTTGCCGAGTCAAAGTAAGCGTAGTAGAAACTTTTGTATACCAATAGAATACTTATTCGCTATTATTTTTGTAGACTGAAATGGTGGAGGCAAAGAACAAGCTTATCAAGAAGCAAAAGACGAGTGGTGAGGGCCTTAGGGCTTTAATCAAGCCAACTGTAGGTCTTCCTACAAAAATAACCACTTGTACATAATAAAGCTGCATATAATTTGTTCATTCTTCTATATATATTTGGATCTGCATCAATCAACACTTTATTTAAGCCTTTTTTTTTGTATTTCTCATTTGCATCGTCTTTTATCATAAGTATCAGAAAAAAAAGCATCACAACTGCAGTTAAGTTAGCATCCTTACAAGAGCTGCGTTTCTACTTGTCTTTGGAGTTTTGCAGTTGTTTATTTGAAATACAAAAATAAAAAACTCTTGCTGATCGGAGGCACCAAAACCATGGCGTTTTATACGCCGTAAATTCGAATCGAAGCCCAACAGTTCATAAAAAATCGAATCAAGAGCCATAAGGGTTCATGGTAACTTGTGAACGACGCGTACGTACCATCAGATCTGACTTCTCAATCAACAAACATATTGTCTGTTTTTGTTATCAAATTTGTTGTTGATGTCATTGTTTAAATAAGAGCACTACGTAAACAGAAAAGTTGGGAAAATGCAACTTTCAGATCTCAACCATTGTAACATCAAGGTCACCATTAAGAAAACCTTTCTTCAAGAGGCTTAAGTTTATTTCATTTTATAGTGTACTGATGCTACCCAAACACATCAAGCCATTCGTTTGTGACATTTATATCACTTTCATGGCTATTCAACTTTCATGCAGGGCTTGCTAATACAATATTTTTTTTTTTATTTTTTTCTTCATTACCTAAGGCTTATTTACTACTCCGTATAAAACGCCAAAAAGGCAACACTCAATCATCCAAGCAGGCCTTGCTAACCGTAGCTCTTATGTTGCCCTTCTTCTTATAGTTAAACAAAAACTGCCTTCAATACTTTTCTTTTCCTATTGCTTCTGTTTGAGCAAAACACACAAAATGTCAAACAACTACCGAATAGAGCTGAAGTACACAAAATTGCATGCTATGGTCTGCTCTTGATAAGAATAGCACCTGAAACATAACTTAAATAAAAAAAAAGTGCGCAAACAGTGCAGAGCTCGCACGCCCAGGTCCAAAATAAATTGTATTGAACGTCGAGGTGATGATATACGCTTACGCAGTTGCGAGAAAGCCGCGATTAGCAACGATGAAGCAAAGACGCAAGGGAAACAACGTAAGTGATAGAGTTGTAATGAGAAGCATTTAGCTCTCATGTGCAATACGCGCAAACAGTGCAGAGCTCGCACGCCCAGGTCCAAAATAAATTGTATTGAACGTCGAGGTGATGATATACGCTTACGCAGTTGCGAGAAAGCCGCGATTAGCAACAATGAAGCAAAGACGCAAGGGAAACAACAAGATCTTAAAATTGAACATAAAGACAAAAAAAAAAAACTCCTCTATATTTTTTTTTATAAGGAGGGGATACTCAAGTTTATCAAATGACGATAGTAATCAAGTCACACGCTTTTCGGGATTTTAAATTTCAAAATGTTTTTGATGATTTTAAGTTATGGGTTAGAAAAAGGAAACAGAGGTCTAATGATCTAACAAGAAAAGCGGAGTATGCGAGATGCCATCTTTCACGAGAGATTCCTATTGTGATAATTCAACAAGGCGTGAAGCGAAAGCCACAATAGGATGCGAGTTGAAAGGAATGTCAGAAAAGACGAACGCCCAGTGGGCCCGCCAGATACTGAGAAGAGTAGAGCCGAAGATACTGCTGGAATTGGTATTCGCATAGTGACTTGTTAATGCAGGGAATTTAAGAGACGTAATAGCATAAGATAAAGCTTCAGTAGAAGAGGACGCATCGAAATAGAGCGACCATATGAACGACCAAACGGTAAGCTTGATTGGGCAGAGCCAAAGAAAGTGTTCCAAAGTGTCTTCTTCTATGCCGCACAGTAGACATGTAGCAGACGGAAAGAAAGACGGGATTAGTCGATGAAGGACTGATCGACAAGGAACTTTGTTATGGAGTAAGCGGTACCATACATTTCGACTAGCATAAGGTAGCGGGAATTTCCAGAATGACTGCCACTTATTTGTAGGGAGCGAGAAGCAGGTACAGAAGGCAGCAGAAGAACGGTATCCCTTAGCAGACATAAGGATGTCGCCGTTTTCCAAAAGAAAGCCTAGCGGCTCAATGAAAGGGCGGGCGTCAACAACCAGAGGGGCAGACGGAACTGTAAAGGCATGAGGACCCAGCGCAGCATACGCAGGTGGTATGAAGGCCTTGCAGAAGAACGCACGTAAACGGATAGAGTTAGAATGCACCCTTCGCAAGAACTACTTACACAAGGTAGGATGTAAGTTCGGCTGAGAATCTTCCTTCGGTTGTAAGCGTTGAGAGCAAGGATCAAAGCAGTAAAGGGTGGAGCAAGGCAAAAGGAGAAGGGTGGAAAACCCCTCTATATTAATCCTGTGCGTTTTTCTTTTGTTAGGTGCTTAGCTACAAGAGTCGAAAAACAATTAACTCTGCCAAGTCGTCTACATATGAATAAACAACTGGTATCATTAATGCAAATCAGAGATGTATGTTTGGCCCATAATGCCTGGATTGACGCCTCGCTTTAATTTTTTGATATCATTAATTGTATTTAGAGTTATAACTTTAACTAGAATGACACAGTTGACCTTTGTTTAACTGATTAGAATATGGAGATTTCAGGCATGACCTTAGTTTAGACTCCGTTTGTTGATATTTGATTGGATAACTTCTCTCTCTTCCTGTCTCTTTGTTTCTTTCATAAGCTTGATTTTTAATTTTTTCTTAGTTTCTTTTTATTAAGTTAAAATAAAAATATAGCTGTCATCATGCAGCGTACACCTTCACCATCACAGAAGCGAACAGAAGAAGTTTCTTGGGATCAACTTCGAAAAGAAGCAAGGAGTCTAGAGAGTGAAATCGAGCTCAAGTTAGCTACTTTAACAAAAATAGGCCAATCTACTGGTCTTGATCATACAGGGCAAGAAAAAGAGACAGATGACCTACTGAAGAAGGTAAATGGCTTCTTTACTCATTTATCTACACTTGTTCATATGTCTATTAGTTACAAACAGTGATTACCGAAATGGGTGACTTTATCGACCGTCCCAGTCCAACACCCACCAACCCTTCCATGATTCATATGCTAAGTAGACACAAGGATATCTTGTATGATTATACCAAAGAATTTCGAAGAGTCAAGAGCAACATTAAGCTGGCAAGAGATAAAGCAGATTTGATGAATCAAGTGCAGGATGAGATTCGTACTTTCAATTCAAATAACCGAGATAATGCAGATTATTACCTGACAGAACGAAACAGGATTGAGAGCTCACACCGAATGACAGATATGGTATTAGAGTAAGTGTAGTTAAATCCACATAGTGGCATCACGTGACTTACACCATGTAGACAAGCGTATGCTACCCGTCAAGATATTTCGCGTCAAGGCCAAATGATGCAGAGTGTCAATCAACGTGTTGGCACCATTGTCAGTAAGTAGAATGCTGATATTTTCAAAAGATGATTTGTTGAGATTTGATTGGATAGATCGTATTCCCGGTATCAACAATATCATTACTCGTATTAATACAAGAAGAAAGAGAGATACTTTGATTATGGCTGGTGTTGTTTCTACTTGCTCCATTCTTATCATTCTCTATTGGTTACGCACATAATAAAATACCCCCCCCCCCACTTACATATAATAGTGAAGATGCGAGAAGGATAGACTTGCAAGTAGTGGGAATGAATCTAAGCAACATCTTGTTATTCTTTGTATGGTTACATTGCTTCATTATCTCAAATAAGCTATCTCTCTGAAAAACTAGCTGAATGAGCCAAAAAATGAACAATGAGGTAATTGGATGAGACGATCAAGTTGCCATTGAGCAGTTATTTTGTATTAAGCAAGAGGCAAACGGTTAAAGAAAAAGGGCTTATTGATTGATGCTAAGGAAAGATGATAGCATTGAAAAATGATGAGTCAAAATATGAAGGATGTTTCATAACTCGAAAGCTTTTGTTTAGCAAGTGGCTAATAAAATGGCAATGATGTTTGAATTCTCTTTTTGTTAATAAGCCTGTAGAGGTTTTTGATATGAAATGGACTAGAATAAAAAAACAAGACATACAGTTACAAATTCGTTTTGTTTCTCTTAAATTGTAGGCCATCTACCTTACAAAGGTAGTAAGTACAGACTTCAAATTGAACATAGCCTTGGAATTCGAGGTACTGTAGTCTTTCCCTATCATCAGCCTTTTGTTTTATGTCTCGCTTTATATCTTTTAGGCTTGTTGAATCCATCCTTGGCCGAGTTGAAGTTTGTCGAAGATAAAAATAAAGCACTCATTCGCTATTTCAAGGATAACATTAATCTGATTGGATAAAAAACCAATCGATGTTGATCTCTGCAAAATAAAGCTCATTGATATAACGTCATTTGTTTATTGTCAGTCTAAACATTAATAAATACTTGGCTCATTGTAAGTTAACACTATTAATCAATGGTATCTTTCATTGCCTTCCCTATATTCTTCATGCTAGTGTAATAAAATAAGAATGTAAATGTTGTTCAAAGAGCTTTCGGCAGTAATAAGGAAATTTGAAAGTCAATTTTGTTACTTTGTATTGATCGCAATAGAATGCAAAAACGAAAGTTTTGCTGCGAGTGATTTTCTTTGGAAGTAATCAAATGCTCATTGAAAACAAAGGCTATCATGAGTTTTTGTATCTTTCAATCCCCATCAAAAGCCTTGATCGGGTTTCAAAGGGAAAAACTTCAAATTGAAGAAAGGGCATTACATCGTCAAATCCAAAGATTGCCTTTTTATCGTAAACTTATACTACAAACTTGTGCATTTGACGTGTGCATATATGCACGGATTTTATCTTTCATTTCTTCAAACTGAGAGATTTCTTTGTTTGGCGATAAACATTCAATAAAAGATAAACATTTTTAGTTTGATCTTGCATCAATATCAACTGTATTTTAAGACGAAGTGGGCACATTCAGAGACTAAAGAAGTTCAAAGAAGGCTACTAAATAACATACTATATAAGAAATTAAATAGAAAGTTTAGCTCTTAAAACATATCTTTAGAGATTCCCCAAAAAAAAAGAGAATGACGGGTAAGGAGAGAAATGACTCAAATCAATGATCATGTTGTTTGATCGACAAAGAATTATTTCAAAACTTATTATTCTGAGCAAATCAACCCGAGAGAATATAGCTTTGGCTACTGAACAATAAAGGACAAAAGGGTTTTAATACTAACTTCTAATAAATAAAATACTTTGTTAAAGCATTTACTTGCAGCATTCTGTTTAAGCTACCAATATGCTCTTTTTGTGTGTGTGTGTGTGTAAATACAGAATAAGTTGTACAACTTTAGATTTGATTTTTTTTACTTTCGGTAAATGTGTGTGTAATCTAATTTCAAAAAAAAAATAGCTGTACCTTGTTTTTTCTTTTTTTCCCTCTCTTTTTTCTTTTATCTAACCCTCTCCCTTTCCTTTCTTATTTTTGTCTGTATGTCCAAGCTAGTTGATGCTTTACAGCAACAGGAAGAACAATATGCAAAACGTCCGCCTGTTCACTTGAGAACATCCAAAAGCTCAACAATAAGGCATAATTTGTTAAACCCAACACGCACCACCAGTGCTACCCTTCGAGGTACAACAAGAACCAGAAAGCGTACCAACAGTTTCACTACTGTCCAAGCTACTCCTAAAAAGGATTTAAAGTTGTTACCTCGACTTGAAGAAGAGAATGCTAGTTTACCGCCACAGGTAAAGAGAAAATATGTATATAAGTGTGCGCGTATTGATCAACTTGTATGATTATAGCAAGATTCGATCGAGTTCATTCTTGCTCAAATTGAAAGACAGAATGCTAAGTTAGATGAAGATCCTAAATCCGTCTGTATTCAATCCAACCAACTCAAAACACACTTGTCTACCATTCAGAATTTAGCGGAGGATAATTCAAGTGATATAGACTGGGAATTTTGGACAGCATTGACAGATGATTTTAGTGCGGTTGCACTCAAGCTGCCTCATTTGGTCTCTGCTAAATTACGTGCAGGTATCCCTTCTAAAGTGCGAGGAGTGATTTGGCAAGCTATGTCACAATCTGCCTCACTCAACCTGGAAACCGTCTATGGTCAATTGGTGGCAGAGAGTTCACCTTATGAACGCATCATTCAGCGTGATCTAGCTCGTACCTTTCCCGGGATCGAAATGTTCAAGAAAGAAGGTGGATCAGGCCAACAATCTCTGGAGCGAGTCTTGAAGGCCTATAGTCTTTACGATTCTTTAGTTGGGTATTGTCAAGGATTGGCCTTTTTAGTAGGACCCTTATTATTGAATGTAAGTTTGTGTTATTTATAAAATGGGAAAGGAATCGGATTTCTAAAAAAAAATTGTTTAAGATGCCCGAACAACAAGCCTTTTGTGTATTTGTCAGGTAAAGAAATTGATTTAGGGGAAAATGTATACCCTTCTCTAACTCATTGAACGACTTCAAATAGAATGATGGAAACGTATGAACTAAGAACCATGTTTACTTTGAATATGGAAGGCTTGCAATTACGTCTTTATCAATTTGCAAATTTGCTAGACCAAGTCTTGCCAGATTTATCCAATTTCCTAAAATTACATGAAGTCAATGTACCTATGTACGCCTCCCAATGGTTCTTGACTTTGTTTGCATACGCTTTTCCTATGGAACTCATCTTGCGTATATATGACATTGTGTTTGCTGAAGGCGCAGCCGAAACTATCATGCGAGTATCCATAGGAATGCTAAAACGATCTCAGGACAAGATCATGAAATTAAATGAATTTGAGGACATCTTGGACTTTTTATCCAACAAGCTCTACGATGCCTATCAAAATGATCCTTCTCAAGTTATTTTGGATGCCGTTGAACTCAACAGTCTAATCACACGAGAAAAGATGGATCATATTGCCGAGACGTATGTATCTGAGCTAGAGCAAGAACAGAAGCAGACGGAACAAGTCTTGGCTGTTCGATTTAACTTTTGGTCCAAAAACACAAATACAACATCAGCAACAAAACAGAATCGAAAAAAGAAAACAATGTCATGGTACAGTAGTGCACCTAAAAAGAGTATGGATTCAGTTTCTTCTTTACGTGAGCCTGATGTAGCTCAATTGCATCATCAAATTGAAGATCTTTTATTGGCTCTATCGAAAACACAACGAGAGACGATTGAACTAAAGGATAGTTTGATGCAAGCCAAGTTGGATCAGATGGATGCAGAGGCAGAACGAGATGCACTCAAGATGACTATGGCTAGTACGGCTTTCAATCAACATACTAAATTTGAAGACGAGTGTGTTCAGTTAAGAAAGGAGAATAGTAAATTAAAGCAAGAGAATGAAGATTTATTGCATCAACAATTGATGTCGAAAGACGCCTTGACAGCGCTTGTTGAACGAATGTTGGAAATGAAGAATAAGGTTGATATACTTGAACAAGAAAATCGGACACTGACAAGAGAGTGTCAGCAGTTACATCAGGATAGGAAAAAATTACATAGGTTGACAAGTTCACCTTCATCTATCACCACTATTTCAGCATCTTCTTCTTCATCCTCTTTACATAGAAAGTAATATTGTTTATTGCATTTACCCTTCTTTATTATATATATATCTTTTCATGCTTATATCATCCATATTCTGTTACTTTATGCGTGTCACCTTCTTTCTCTCTTTTTCATAAAATAATGACTAAACTTTATTATCAATAATTAGTGTTGTCTTCTAAATGTACATTTGAGGTCTAACTCTCACAGCAATAACCGGCTAAGAGGCTTTCAAGGTAACATGTTTGAATACTCGAAAACCCCAAAAAGTGAGAAAATAACAAATCGCTAAGGAAAATACTTCGACTGATATTTGCGTGGCATAATCAAATAAGGAGGTTCCTATTGGGCATGTCACTCTTTACAAAACTTGAATTTTGCATCTTCACAGGCTTAACAATGTCAGTCTTTGAAGTACTTGGATTTTTTTTTTGAAATGTCAAATTATAGCTATAATTGAGTATTCCTTGTTTCTCAAGCACATCTGACCAATGTGTTTGATACCGACTATCTATAGAGGAAAGAAGGGTAACTTGTTTGGTGAAAAGAAAGCAAAGAAGGATATGAGACACCAATGCCTGTTTTTGGCTTCAAGCTCAGGTATTTTCTTCACAATATCATAACCCCATGTTCCTTCATGTTCCTCCGTCGTCATGCTGGCATTGTATTCTATCCTCTTTCTTCCACTTCAATATGAAAGAATAAAGTTTACCTCAGGTAATCCATCACTCATGTTCCCTCTTGAAAGGCATCAGAGTAAAATCCACATAGTCAATAGAAATAAGAGCGATAGCGTGCAGCCTCCATCTTGGGGCTCAACTTATTACATTTGGTTGACAGAGTACTGCAATGGCATAATTTGGACAAAGAAAGTCTTTCTTGATTGTATTGTCATCAATCAATATGAAATGTGTTTCGTGGTGAGTCTATTTGAAATTTCAGAAACGAGCAGTATAAGCGCCATATCAATCTACTAATTTGTTACATAATTAAGACCATCTAATGTGAGGCTTTTGACAAGCAGATTAGTTGAAACAATTTGATATTTAAGTAGATGCTCAGGTAAAAAAAAAAGCTTAGTTTGATCAATTTCTAGGTGACATTTTTCTTTGCTTAACGATTGCCCAATTTGCTTTGTCATTTAGGAGTCCTTGGACTTGCCTAAGGACAGCTTTATGTGCGATTGCTGGTACAAAATATCTTAGTCTTCTTATCATTGGCATTTTGTACAAAAACAAAAAGTAGCACTACAGCCTAATCCCTTGTATAATACTTTAATTGTATTCTTTTTTTTTGTTCTCACTGATCAATAATATAGAACCTCATTGTCCTATCCTGCTTTTAATCATTAGCCTCAAGTAGCTTCATTCCTATTTATCAGATGCTTGAGTTTTCTTTGTTGATCCTCTTCTCAATTTATGTAAGATATGCTTTTGATCACAATAGAATTGTTTGCAAATCAACTCATAAATAAAGTTTCAGCAGGTCAAACATTATCTTGAGTCTAAATATACAGCAGTCGCTTTATTTGAGAATAATCGTATGTCTTTGAGAAATACACTCTTATATTGAGCATAGTCCTAAATCGAATAGTACGTTAGCGCTTGAAGCAATTTTGAAGTTGAATGATTGATGCTCTTATATTTAGTATACTCCCTATCAACTACTCTTAAAATGAGCGACTATTGTGCCGTCAGGTTGCTGTAGAGAGAGCAGAATTGGACTTCAACCGAAAAAACAGTGCTGTCTATGAGATTGGGAATTTGTAAAGAAGTAGAAGAGAAATCAAAAGAGAAATAAATCAATAACAACAATCATTTCATTTTCTTTAGACAAAGAATATATTCTTTCTTGTAAAAAATGTGAAGACCGGTTAAAACGCATTTCTTACTTCTGGCATATCATTCTATTAGAACAGATTCAAAGCGCCATCACAGCAGGTAAAAAGGAGGCCGAGTCCCATAGAAGCTAGAGAAGTACTCAAACGTAGTATCCAAAATCTACATAGTTCCATAATAAAGGATTCTTACTTGATCCTATTTACTCAATAAACTCGCTTGAATATCTAATGATGCAATAAGCTAAAGAAGCTTATTATAGCTATGGAATGAAATAGACACGCCATCAGTTTAGAAAAGCCCCAAGAAACATGTTCATTCATAAGCTGCAAAATACAAGAACATTACATGTCAACCTAGCTCCACTCTAAACTGTACGTATATCGATTTTGGTGTTTTAGGCTTCTAGCAAAAAAAAAATCAAACAGAAGAAGCTTGTGTATAGTACAAACTTATTTTGTTTGCGACAAACAACTAGTGTGTTAGCTAGAAAGCTGTTGTAATTTTAAAGGATAATACACCAGAAACCTTAGTACCCAGTAAACACATATATCTCTTCAATTAGACATATAGAACTCGCTTTAGTGAAAATGAAAACTCTAACATACAAAAAAAGACTATGCGCAAATCGGTTGAAAACCCCATAAAAGAGGATTTACAGATTCATGCAGCCAATGACTTTCAGCTCCTCTACAATTCAAGTAACACATGGTCAGCTTAATATATCGGAGCAGTTAAAAAGTTTAAAGCGATAGCACTAGGCGCCATTTTTTTCTTGCATTTTGTTATCAATTTAAGCTATGAACAAAGGCTAATATCCTGATCAAATCACAAGTGACAACTTATTAGCATTTTCTTTTTGTTTTCAACCATTCTATCAGAGTGTAGCAACAAGAAGAGCATATGAGAAGGAGCCTCAAACAAAGCGAACATATAATCTTATCCATATGCTTCTACTGTTCTCTTGCATGCAGTAAGTCTGTATGATGCAAGTGAGGCAGGTCTTTGAAAACGCCAAGTAAACCCGACCTGTTCTAAATCAAGTTTGTCGCATGCATCATTTTATCTGCAGTTTATATTTTCTTTAGTTGAGGCCCACTTGAATGTTTGATATGAACCGAATTATTCCAAGTGTCAAGAATAGACTAAATTTATATAGAAACTAATAGATATACAGAAATAGCCTACTTTGGACCATCATTCGTCCTCCTAAATAAGCAACATGCACGCACGGAGTTTGAAGGGCAATAACCGTTTCAAATAGCCAGCGCGTGATATTTTTATTACTCCATCATCTATTGCTCACCTGCTTTTTTTTTCTCTTTTTCTTCTTCTTCTACTACTTTATCTAGTTTAGCACTCACACATAATGAGTAAGTACACGGATGCTATGATTTATTCTTTTACTTATCATCTCGGTTCATAAAAGCCGTACCTGAAAACCCATCCAAACTCCTTGAAACTCAGTTGGCACAAAGACCTGATGTTCAAGAACTTATCGATAGAAACATTATTAAAGGTAAAGAAAAAGCAGAAGCAGCGAGCCAGAATTTGCAAGATGTATAACTCTATTATCCCAAAAAAAAAAGATCCTAAAGTAGCACCTGCTATTCAACAACAACGTGATGAGTTAGAAAAGCGCAAGATTGAAGACTCTCTTCGTCATAAGATTGATCATCGTCCTGCAGTCGAAACACTGGTTGAACAAAACATCTTGAAGAGTAAGAAACTTCAAATACTGGTGCATACATAAAACTGATCATTTCTATTGAACAGCTGATCCAAAAATTGCACCTGCACTTCAAAGACATCAAGTTGATTTGGAACGACATCGTTTACATGATGCTATGGAACACAAGATCCATGATAGACCTGAGCCTGCTGAGCTTGTCAAGCAAGGCATCTTGACAGGTAATGTTTTATCACAACACCTTCACTTCAGTCATCTAATATCATTTTACAGAGGAAGAGGTCCCAAAATAAGGAAGATACACACTCTATTGTTTGTGTTTGAATATATCATTTGAAATAAAAACAGCGAGAAAAGAGAAAGGGCTTCTTTTTCTCTCGAAACAAAAAGGAAAGATATGCATATGATATTTGCGTCATCTCCGTGTGTTGCTTCAAGCTTTCGGACGTTTATATGTAAAGTTGTGATTTCAATAAAAAATTGTTATTGCAGCACCTTTTGTGCTGGCTATGGCTCTTACATACAAAGTTGTATTGAAAACTCTCTCTCTGTGTAAATCTTATAAATTAGAGATCGCTCGACAATCCCCTCTAAAGAAAAAAGGTAAGAAGTGTAACCACGACTTCATTTTTTTGTTGTTGCTAAGGGAAGCGAGTCTTGTCTTTTGTTCAATCATATAAGTTTGGTAATTGTAAGCTGTCTTTGAAGCCTTTGTTCTAAGCTGTATAAGAAACTCGTTCTGTCTTACGATTTGATCTTGTGTACAGAAACTCCTTTTTTGTTTCTTGAATGAAATGCGACGTAATACCTGTAAAACACTATTGCTATTGATAGTCAAGTGTTGGAAATGACGTTCTGACATTAGATTTTCGCTAAACTTTGATTGGATAAGCTACACTGCAATCACATTCAAGCAGTTTTAGCCCAAGAAGCCTTACTTTCTTCCTCTTTATTTATCTTCTTGCTACTGTCTCTGTTTAGAGAAATACTGAATCAACATAATGAACGAAACCACCTACTCTTCGTTTCCCAGATACGATACAATTGAGTCACTCTTCACTAGTTTACATCATGATATATTGGCTGACGAACAACTCACTTCTGAAACAACTGAAGACGTGTCTGATATTATACTCGATGGGCAGTATCCGTCACGCTCTCAACTGGCTGGTATAGACATAAAAGATAGAGTTAGTTGCATGCGCAATGCAAACGAACCAGACGACGATGACAATGATTCTGATGACGACCATAGCTCTGTCGACATGATGGGCTGCGAATACGATGACCAAGATGTAAAGTTGAGGCTCTGTTTTATTTGTGTATATAACACTGAATTTGTTATGTGATATAGGATGACATCAGTCTAACTCGAAAGAAGATGTATCGTACAAAATGGGTATGTATGTGCACTATTTAACTTTGATCTCTTAAAAAATGATGACTTAACTTTTGGCATTAGTCAGTGGATGACAAAGTCACTAAAGTAAGATTTAGTGTGGATTCATTATTATCATGTAAGTATAAGTATAATCAACCTCTCTTTGTCTTTAGTGCCATTTATGTCATGTCGACTGTCTATCTTCTTATTTGGGAACACACATAAGCCTTAGAATGAAATGTAAGTTTGGGGATGACATTTACTGTCTGGGCTGTGCAAGGTAAAAAAAATGATATGACAAAACAGTATAAAAGACAATCAATCATCTTACTGTAAATACAATAGGCTTTTGTCTTTCCCAAAGACAAAAAGGGAGAAACAAGATGTGTTGGCCTATCTAATAACAGGCAAGATTCCTGAACATCGGAAACCTCCTACTTTGAGTCCTGCAGACGTATTTCTTCGATTACACTCTCGCCTTAATTCAATGAAAAATCGTTGGAAGGCCAAATCAAATAGTAGAAAATTCCCATTAAAACTGTCTGATCTAATGCGAATATACAAAGAAGAAGATCAAATATGCCAAATCACTGGCTTTCGGTGTTATCTGCACAAATCGAAACGTAGAAGGCTTCCCTATTGGGCTTTGACAATCGATCACATTACGCCTGTGTCTCATCGATTAGACGATACTCAACTTTGGTCTGCTAAAAACCTTCAAACCATGTCTAGTATCCTCAATAGTATCAAGAGTGATTCTACAGATGATGATCTCACTAGCTGGTATAAAAGGTTTCTAGAAGCCCATTTAGTTGCTATCGACTAAATTTTAAAGAGTGTATCACCATAAAACAGAAGGAGAGGAGGGGGACTTGAATTTCCCTTTATATATAAATGCATTATCTAAATCAACATCACGCTCTCTCTTTTCTTCTTTCTTTCTTTTTTTTTTATTTTCACTTGTATCATGCTTCCTAGAGTATTAAAATCACGCGTGCTTAGTCAGGCTGTCAAATTGACCAGACAAACTCAGTCTATTCGCTGCTTGTCTACCTTTGAAAAGCATAAATCTGTATTTGATGCGCTTGGACTTCAAAAGACTGGCAACAAAGGTGTCTTTGATGGTGAATGGAAAGGATCTGGTGAAATTATTCCTTCTTATAATCCTGTCAATAACGAAGTGATTGCTGAAGTGATTACCGTATGCAACTTCCCACGCTTTCTTTCCCACGCTTTAATTTCTAATTTTTTTATTCTCTTAGGGTACAACGGGTGATTTGGATATTGCCTTTGAAAAGGTTGCTGAAGCTCAAAAGATTTGGAGAGAGGTAAGTTAAGCATTTTGACGAAAATAAAAAAAAAATGCTGACAACTTGTATAGCTTCCAGTACCTAAAAGAGGCCATGTCCTTTTGACAATGAGAAATGCTTTAGTGGATAACTTGGAACCCCTTGGTAAGCTTGTTGCTCTTGAGATGGGTAAGATTTTACCTGAAGGTATTGGAGAAGTGCAAGAATACATTGATATCTTGGAATACGCTCTTGGTTTATCCCGTATGCTTCAAGGATCTGTCATTCCTTCAGAAAGACCTGGCCATGCCATGTTAGAAACCTGGAATCCATTAGGTACAGTGGGTATCATTAGTGCATTTAACTTCCCAGGTAAGTAGAAACAAAACATGTTGTTCAAAAGAAGAAGGGGTTTCTTATTCTTTCAATCTTTAGTGGCTGTCTATGGTTGGAACTGTGCCATTGCTCTCGTTACTGGTAACGGTACCATTTGGAAACCTGCTCCCACTACTTCCTTAGTCTCTGTTGCTGTCACAAAGATCATTGCCAAAGCATTGCAAGAACACGGTCTTCCTACCTCTTTATGTGCCTTAGTCACTGGTGGTAATGATGTAGGTGCTGCCATGACAGCTGATAAGCGCGCCCATGTCCTCTCCTTTACTGGTTCAACCAATGTTGGCAGAGAGGTGGGCAAAGTAGTCCAAGGCCGATTTGGCCGTTCCATCTTGGAATTAGGTGGTAACAACGCCATTATCGTCACAGAAGATTGTGATCTTGATTTAGCATCAAGAGCCATTTTGTTTGCTGCCGTTGGTACTGCTGGTCAACGTTGTACTACCACTCGTCGTTTGATCGTCCATGAATCTGTCTATGACACATTGATTGAACGCCTAAAGAAGGCCTATGCTCAAGTCAAGGTGGGAGATCCTTTGGATGATGGTGTCTTGTGTGGACCTCTTCATACCAAGGCTGCTGTTGAGATTTACAGAAAAGCATTAGAGAAGGTAAAGCAAGAGGGTGGTGAAATCATCTGTGGTGGACGCGTATTTGAAGAAGGCCCCCTTAAGAACGGTAACTTTGTTGAACCTACCATGACCCGTGTACGCCCTGATATGGAAATCGTTCAAAACGAAGCATTTGTACCTATCTTACATACCATGACTTACAAGACGTTGGATGAAGCCATCGCTATTAACAACAATGTATCTCAAGGTTTATCTAGCTCTATCTTCACCAGTAACCCATCCACCATCTTCAAATGGATCGGTCCCTCTGGTTCAGATTGTGGTATCATTAACGTGAATATTCCTACCAATGGTGCTGAAATTGGTGGTGCATTTGGTGGCGAAAAGGAAACAGGTGGTGGTCGCGAAAGTGGTAGTGATAGTTGGAAGCAATACTGTAGAAGAGGTACCTGTACCATTAATTATTCAGGTGCTCTTCCTTTGGCTCAAGGTATTAACTTTGGTTAAATAAATTTATTATTACAGATTGACGAAAAGGGATATAATACAAAAAAATGTGAGATGTCTCTTACAGAGAAGGGAAGGGGGGATTAGAAACCAGTGAAGATAGCAGCACCAGAACAAGGCTTAGTGGCAATAATAGCATCATCTAATTGTTCTTCAGTGATGTCAGGATAAACCTTTCGGTAGAATTCATTCTTGAAAACTTCAATAAGACGAGAAACGTTATCTTCAGTAGTCAAGTGAACAGTACTACCACCCCAACCAGCACCACTCAATCTAGAACCAAATGCACCATTCTTACGAGCAAGTTCACAGACATCGTTGATTTCAGGGCATGAACACATGAACATCTTATCACAAGATTCTTGAGATTCATTCATAAGGTCACCCAAAGCCTTCAATGTGGAATCACCATCGCTGGATTCACAAGCCTTATGGAACTCAATGACACGGGAAGCTTCAGACAAGACGTGCTTGGTTCTGTGAACAAGGCGGTAGTAATCAGTGACAACAGGGAAACGGGTCATGTATTTCTCTTGGATCTCTTGGACAGGCATACCAGTCATTTCAGAGACTTCTTCAAGAGTGTATCCATTACCACCAGTGCTGTCTTGAGGGAACTTTTCGAGTGCCTTGTTGAGAAGGTCAGTGAATCTTTCGACTTCATTGAGAGAAGAATCCTTGTAATAGGTATCGTATACTTCCTTAAGACTGTCAACAGCAGGCAAGTTGAGAGCCTTGGCAAGGAAAAGGGCAGCCATGCGAGTTTCAACTACGCGGAGGTTGTAGTTACGAGGAGCAGTAACGAACTTGTCGGCAGTGACTAAGGTATTGGCAATCACAAAGGCCAACTTGGGGTTGGTTGAGGGCAAAGGAACAGGCTTGGTGTGCAAGTTGGGGACAAATTCAACGCGAAGAGCGAAATCCTTTTCGGACAAGACAGAAGCACTTTGATCCATACCACCAGAGTTAACACCTACGTTACGTTCGGCAACAATAGCAATTTCTGTGAGCTCAGTCTTTGAGATAGACAACTTGTTGGCAGTGACAACAGCCAAGGCAGAGGCACAGACAAAGGCAGCAGAAGAAGAGAGACCTCCACCAGCGGGAACAGTACCATCTACAAGCAAGAAAAGACCCTTGGGCTTATCGAGTTGGAACTTACCGAGCATACCCTTTGACACGATAAAAAAATGAATTTCCTGTTTATGCACACTTTTTTTCTTCTTCTAGAAACTTACCTTATAACCACACTTGAAATAGTTTGACCATTCCAATTTGGTTGAATCAATAGTGACAATGTTTTCCTTTCCTTCATAATCGAATTCTCTGGTAGGGTACTTGGCAGAGTTGACATTGGCAATGCGAACCTTGGTATCTTCATCAGTAACAGAACCAGCAATGATCACATCACGTTCAATAGCCATAGGAAGAACACCGAAACCACAGTAATCAATGTGCTCACCGATCAAATTGACACGTCCAGGAGAGCGAACAATGAAATCAACCTTACGTCCATGCACCTTTTCAAATTCGGCAATCAAGTGCTTATATCTCTTACTATAATTTCGGTAAGGATCAATCCAATACTCTCTCTCTTTTTTACAAAAAAAAACTTACTCTTGCTTAGGAACAGCAGTGGGATCGTAGATCTTGTCGAGAGTGTCGAAAGAAGGCACAGGAGAAGACATTGTAATAAGTTATAAGAAAAAAAACTATATTAGATTCATATTAAAAAAAATCAGCCCTATTTATATGAATAATAGAATCCAAACTAGGCTGGGTTTTGGCGGGATGTGACGTTTTTGCTTAAATAATCAAGGATTGTGTTACTTTAATAAGTCAGACGGTTTTCAACTTTTTCCCAATGTTCCCCCCTTCCCCTCTCTTGCTTGTGCCCTAGGTACCCTGAATGTCTCACCCAAGACATTGTGTGGCCATATTCAACAACTCTACCTTTGTTCTTCCTAGGAAAAAAAAGACGTATATCCAGAAGACTTCTACCTTTATTTCTTTTTTTTTTACTCTCCTTGCTAACTGTTTGACAGCTACTTCAGCGAGATTCACCCAAAAGAAGAAAGTCCATAAAAGGAAAATATTTATTGTGGGGGAGAGCATTTGCATGAGTAACCAATCAGACTTTCACAAAAAAAAAGAATACGACAATTTTAAATAAGGTACGAATTACAAGCAGATCTAGCAATGAATAATTGCTATTATACAGCAACGCAAGGCCTGTGCTTGTTGGCATTAGAAATCTCGATTGCTATTTTCTCTGCACAAGGCGACATTCCATTCAAATCTATGCAAATTCCACCCTTATTTCTTTGCCTTTATTTCGATGGCTTGTAGTCTGCAAAGAATAGAGCAAAGGTAACATGTTAACGGTAGTTAGTATTTTGGTTTGTTGTAAAAGACACTGATCAACAATATAGACTTAAGAAAAAACTGTCGATTTTTATAATTGAACACAAATAATTTGAGTTAATGTTTATTCATTTTTAAGTTAAGCAGAGAGCAATCAACAGTTTTCAACAAATGCATAGAAAAAAGAGACCGCTTTTCTCGAGTCAGAGGTAATACTTTCACAATGGAAATAACGTGACTCAATGTCTCTTTTGCCAATCACAGGTGATAAATGCTAAAGATAAGATAACCTGACTGTTCAACAGTGTCTTGTAATCGAAGAGCACTGAACTGGAAGAACCTTTAATTCTTCAAGAATAGACATATGTTTCTTTATGAAACAAGGCAAGTGCACTCCTTTCTTTATTCTAGGGCCATATACCTTAAACAGCAACACCTTCTTTCTTGCTTACATACTACGTACAATCAAAGCAGCAAAGAACATTGTCTTGTTTTCGCTTGCTTTTCGTATTTTTACAGCAAGATGCTTAGGTGAGACTCCAATTCATTGATCGCATTATGTCTAATGAATTGTGTGAAAATACATGGCCACCATTTCCGCCTGAGAACATGATTTAAAAAATCAACTGTCTGGATTTGAAGTGAGGGTGCAATCAGCTAGTTGGCTTCTTTTTTTTTCTAACCAGCTACTTTTTTTTTGTTGGTGTGAATCTGTAATAAGCTGATAGTGTTTCCATGCATAGCAATCACAGCAGTATACAAAAAGGCAATGGGCAACATTGGCTGGCCGCAGGTAAACTAAGCTTGAACCCTCCGAGTAACATAAACAGATAACCTTGTAGACTCATGATTGTTCATAAAGATCGAGTACCAGAACCTTACAACTATAACATGACCTCGAGGCCACCAGGTTCTGTGCTACCAATTCCACAGCAACAACAGCATCACCACCATAACACGCCGCCACTACAGCATCCTGTTCCATATCATATACACCATAAAGATCATCATATCCCTTCCCCACCTCTTCCAGCGCAGGCGCTTGACTCAGAAAATGCTGCACCCCAACAGAAAGGAAGCATTCGGTCTGTTATTCCATCAAAGAGAGCTGCTCAAAACCGAGCTGCTCAAAAGGCATTTCGACAAAGAAGAGAACAATATATAAAGGATTTAGAGCTAAAAGCAAAGGAAATGGAGGATTGGCACGACGAAATGAATAGACTAAGACAAGAGAACAAGGAATTACGTGAGAAGGTGTTGGTATTAGAGAACCGAGTGGTTGCTTTGACAGGTGGCCATGCTAAACTACCAGAGTTGAGTCCTGCATCGGAAAGTCCACAAGAACAACCAGTTGAAAAGAGAAAGAAGCGGCGGATAAAACATCAGTGGATGAGACAATAAAGCAAACACCAGCAACAAGTGATCTTCATGCAAAAGAAAGACCATTTATACCTGTGCCACTCCAAGCACCAACTCAAACAAGTTTTGAATCTCCACCACGTCGTCTTGATGAGCCCCTAAATGTCGACAATAAAAGACAAAAGCTGCATGAAGATGTACCTTCATTACTGAATCCAACAGAGCCAGTCATGCCGCCACCACCTTCGCAACATGAATTGGTAGCATTACATCCGTCATTTTGGCATAGTAACACAGCCAGTGGCAACATGCCAAACCTTACTGCAGTTCCTACTATGGGTGACTTTGATCTTGACTTTGATTTCGATCCCTTTTTTGAAGAGGAGTTTGGGCCTACAATTACCAACAATAATGACTTCCTTCCTAATGCCAACAGTGGTCAAGTATTAGATGATTTGTTTGCTATGCTACAAACCAGACAAAGACCACAGATTCCCATGATCCCTGCTGAAGACAACACTGAACATGCTCATTTCAGTGAAGCGATAGGAAAGTTAGCCTAACCTATAATGTCCACTAACCGAAACATCTTCTAATTGTATTCTCTCTTTCTCTTGTAAATTATAAATCTTCTTGTTGATGTATGACTACATCTTTATACACATAAATACATATACATTTTTATGTTACAAACATCCATACATATATTTATTCGAGCACATACACTCAATGCATACATCTTTAATAAATAATCGGGCTTTCCAGCCATGAATTACATAAGCAATGGAATATTCTGGGAAGCAACCAGGGTCAATTTTAATTCGTGGGGAAGATTGTTTCCCGAAAAAAAGACGACAATGACAGTATAGACTTCGAAATCGTTTAGAAACACTGTCTTTTTTATTTCTAGTAATACAAAGCCGCCTAAAAGTCTTTTATTGCAATGCTTGACATTCCGCAAACAGTTTGCTTTTGTGTGCTTGTTCTAAGGGGGATAACAGAAAACAGGCTCTGTACCAAATCACTGACAAGACTCAGCAAATGTCATTTTTACCTTCATCTTTATTTTTGAAACGCCATTGATATCTAAGTATGGTAGAAAGAGCAAAGACCAGCAGCGTCAAACTACTTTACAGGAGTAAGTTGGAGTGCCTTCACTTTGTCTTTGAAAAAGGATAGCCAGTGAGTCATAAAGAGAAGCTGGGATCTATGTAGTCTTTTGATTTAGAGAAAATGGAGACGGTCAACTCATTTTTGCTAGCAACCTTCCCAGATATTGCCTAATGTCATTCACTTATATCTATCCATCGCTTGATTGGTTATCAGATTTTGTATCACCTTGTTTAGTCAGGCACAGAATAGTTGTCCTTACCTTCCTATTGATCATTCATGCTCAGATTGAGTCATAGAGATGTCACATTGATGATATTAGTGTATCAAGAGACGAATAGCAAGCGACAAAACATATTCTTAATGCACCATGTGTAATGAGGTTTCTTTGGTCTGTATTGCGCACTGTTTTGGATTATGCCTTCAGAGATTCTAGAAAAATGACATGAATTTCAATTTCTTCTTCTTCTTTGCATGTGCACAGCTAAACTACCTTCTTTGAGGCAAAGTAGCCTCATCTTCTACGTAGCTTTGCAATGAAGCTATAGATGATTTGTAGAAGAGACATTTACCATCAGCTTTCCTATACCAATATTTGATCTATGCTAGTACCAAAAGTAAATAAATTACAATGAAACAAGAAATGATCCGTAATTCCCTGCCCAGGTATTTACTTAAAACAAGCAAACAAGAACCCAAAAAAGGAAATAATGTAATGATATACAATAACCCTTAATAAGCTAAACGGAAAGAAGATAACAGAATGAACAGTGGATAGGACAATAAATGCGCAATCTGCAACAATAAAAATAAAAGAAATAGCCTATCTAAAAAGTCATTGGAGAATAATTACAAGATAAGAAAAAAAAAAGAAAAGAAATGATACCTGGTATAAACTGACCGGCAAGTGTTTCACAATCAATAGAACTTTTGGTGAGATTTGCAGAGAGAGAGGGGGAAGGCAAGTTGACAGATCTATCCAAGAATAAAAAATAGTAGTGATATAACTGTCAAATTCAGATAGAAATGGCTCAGCTATGCAGTCAATGAACGATAGTTCTGACTTGAATGCATTGTAGAGCCACTTATGCTACTAATCATACTTATACAGGTCGTTTGACATGTTCCTTTGTTTGGATATAAAAGTGCCTATTATTTCACACATACATTATTTGTTTGTATATTTCCGAAATGAAAAAGAGATGAATGAGGTTTTATTTGTTAAATGTATATTAATGATAGAACAGATGTGAAAAAAAAAAGAAAGGAAGGAGAGAGTTACAGACATAGAATAAAAGCCTTCCTTCCCCTTTTTCCTGAATGTTATGATCTAATGTATATATGTATGAAGATAGGGGTTGTAAACAGTTTGAGGATAAGTCTATCGCTCTTCGAAATCCCAATAGATAGTCATCTCATTTGAGTTTAACTCAAACTCGAATTCAACGTCTTCGAGGAACTGGAGTTCATGAACTAGTAAAGCAGGAATCACACAATTTTCAGATGCATGCAACATGTATGCCTGGCTTGTTTGTAGGTCATCAATCTGTATTGATCCAGATAGAACAGTAATTCGAGACATAGCAGGGAAATGATGAGGTGGCTATACTAGAGTTAGTTTTATTTCTTTTTTTTTATCATTAAAAGGTTACTTACCAATGAAGTGCCTGCACTAAACTTCATTGTTGTTTTTAAATAAGGTGTAGTAGTCAATTTTTTCCATTGGCCACCCAAACAAGCAGGAAATTGAGGAATTGGTGTATAATGATCTTCTGATTGTTTGTTTTTTAGAAGGCTTGTATGAACAGAAGAAATCATGATTGAAGGCTGATTGAAAGAAAAATAAAGCAAAGAAAGAAGTAAAGAAATAGAAAAAAAGTAAGAAAAAAAAAATTGAATTTATTCTACCGAGTGAAATGCACATTGATTCATTTTAGTAAAGCACATAATCTATGACTCTTTCCATCTCTACTTTCACTATTGTGACAGTCACTGTTGAGTCAAATTCGCAAGGATCTGTATCACACGTACACTTTTGCATGACGATGAACATAAGAGTCATCTCTCTTTCTCTCTTCTTCTTCTAATGATTCCATTTATACTCAAGAATGAAATACCAATGTCTCTATCTGCTTACCTCACTTTTCTTTTGCTTTTGTACTAGCTGATTTAGGTTTTATTTTAGTCTATTTAGCTGAACTATTGTCATTAGTTCATGTTGTGCAAAGATCTTTTCTAAAAGTTGACATAACAGGTAAGTTGAGGTAATTTGCATTGATTCGGGTATTCGCCTAGACGGATTTTACTGTATTCCCTCGCTCTCTAATCAACCTCACATTGTATCGCGTTCTCTCTCTCCCTCTCTTTCTTTGTCTGCTTCATATTCTTGATTCTCGTGTTTTTTTTATATGTTTTTGAGAGAAGAAACAATAATGAACACAGTAACACCGTTTAGTGCAGAATGATTGACTGTTTTCGATCATGGAAACAATAACAATTGAGACAAGTCATAATTGTTACGTTGCACAAGACAAGAGAACAAGATCGATCCAAGCTCAGGCCAACCAGCCTGTCAATTGATAGGCTCAACAAACAGATACGAGGCTCTTTTTTTTTTTCTTTTTTAGAAAGTACGCGTATAAACGAGAAATGTATTTTCTTTAAATTTTGCATTAATTACAAAAAAAAATTTGATAGCAGTGATAGAAAGCAAAGAGAGAGGATACAGCAACGACTAGAGAGAAGTTACATAATGAGCTTGTTGAAACTCTGCAGAATACGTTGAGTGACAGTTCTGGACCTGTCATTGTTTTTAAATAAATACGACATATCAGCAATAACAGCAGGTGTGACATTGACTTGATTATCAACTGCCATAGCATAAGTGGTATCTTTAAGGCGATGCGTCACCTCAACTTCTTCTGCTACAACTGTTGCTCTCTTGACAATCTCCAATGGAATTCCAGCCATGGTAGCTACATTCATACCAAACGATTTCTCGCAAATACCTTCTGTTAGTTTATACAAGAAAGTAACGTTGTGTTCGTCATCATCCATGATATAGCCCCTAAAAAAAAAGCCAGGATGAGAAATCAAATTGAAATTTAAGGAGAATAAAGGGCTTACATATGCATATTTTTGATTTCAGGAGACCGTTCAAATTCTTTACATAACGTTTGATAGTGTGTGGCAAACATACCCAAGCATCCCACATGAGTAGCCAAGTAATGCAAGACACCATAGGCAATAGCATAACCATCAAAGGTAGATGTACCACGTCCCAACTCATCCAAAATGACCATCGAACGAGGTGTGGCTTCCTTTAGGATTTTAGACGTTTCTGCCAACTCTACCATAAAGGTCGATTGGCCGCCCATGATATTATCATTTGCACCAATACGAGTGTAGATTCGATCGCAGGGCGTCATACGACAAGAGGATGCTGGCACATAGCCACCCAATTGGGCCAAAATGATGGCTACACATGTTTGGCGAAGCAAAGTGGATTTACCACCCATATTAGGACCCGTCAATACAACCACACTTGGCTCAGATCCACCTAATCCAACATCGTTTGGTATAAAGTCAGTAGCCACACCAGGCACAACGCAAGGGTGGCGAAGGTCTTTGAATTCAATCAGTGATTTCTCTTGTTCGACAAAGACAGGGCGACAAGCGGGTTCACCCATCTGAATAGAGCCCTTGGCAAGGCCCATCAGGGCGTCCAAATGAGCGATAGTTTGAACAGCAGAAAGCCAGGTGGTGTAAGAACTATCAAAGGCCTCATAGACTTGAAGTGCAAATTTCTTTACAAATTCATTCTTTGTTTCTAACAGCTCTTTATAGGCGGTTACTAGATTTTTGACTGTACTGTCCCAATAACGAGTGATTTTCTAGCAATAAAGTGGTCAATGGCGTCTTTGATTGAGACAGAAATGGCAACACTTACACTGGTAGTTGAAAGCTGAATCCAATCTCTAGGTACAGAAACACCTTTGGGTATTTCCATTTGATACAAGTCTTTACCTAGATGCTTATATTCTACTCGAGCACACCTATAGAATATATGCAGAGATGTAAGTAAACAAAAATGTCTTCCATTTATCCTCTTACTTCAGTTGTCGCTTCACTTGGGTGAGATGATCATCAAATTGATTTTGAATATCTACTATCTGTTGCTCCAAATCATCCCACTCTTGATTGGTTGCCGCCTGAGGAACAACCGTCTTTGTCTTTTGATAGTCTACATCTACCTCAGCAATAACGAATGATTCAGATAAGACATGTAACAAATCAGTAATATCAGGAAATCCATCGATGAGTTGCAACAATAAGCTTGATTTGATTTGCTCGCGATGTTCTTTAAGTGCTTCAATGATCTCTTTTACCAACTCGAATCCTTGCAATGTCGATAAAAACTCCTTCACTTTGACTCGGCCTGAGTGAATACGTGAAATAAGGCGTTCTAGGTCAGGCAAAGATGCTAACGATTTAGATACCATCTCATTAAGACCAAGATTCATGATATCTTCAATAGCGTCTAGACGTTGATTGATGTCGCTTGCGTTTCGCAAAGGATGGCAAAGCCATTGTTTGAACTGACGCTTGCCAAATGGTGTGATACTGTTAGCCAACAACTTAAAGACAGTACCTTCTGTGCTGCCATCATATGAGTTTTGAAAGATTTCGAGATTTGCCAAGGTTTGGCCATCCAAGATAAGGGAAGTTGTGTCTCGAATAGGATCGTACATCAGAATGTTTTTAGCAGACAATAACTCTCGGTCTAATTTAAGCTGATAGAAAGCAGTAGAATTAGCCTCATGAACAAAAGAGAAATGAACTACTTACAGATCGAAGATACCAGATTAAAGCACCAAAAGCTGACATCAACAATGGATCTTGACGCGCTTCTTGCATAGCTTTGACAAGCAGCTCATTGCTGTTCTTTTCATCAAAATAAGCGCTGAAATTCAACTCATCCTCTGTCATGCGTGCATCCCAAAATTCTGTTTCGGGCATCAGCATGTTCCAAAGGGGCTCATTCAAGATAGATTTCAATAAGCGCGTTGTTGTCTTAGAGAGCCTTCCTTTTTCAGTGATCAATTCTCGGGGCTTGATTTGCATGATCAAGGTCTCCAATTTAGTGCGCTGAACATCGTCTTCAAAATGAACTAGGTTGAACTGGGCAGTGGAGGTATCAACAAAGCAAATACCAAATGAGGGAGGCATCGATTCATCTGCACAGTGTTCTTTGATAGACATACAGTAGGTACTGAGTTCGTTGGTCAATAGGCCTGCATCTACCAAGGTACCTGCTGTCAAGACAGAAGTTAATTCACGGCGAATGACCTTATCTGCCTTGGAGGTAGTAGCCGATTTCTCACGCATTGACTTGCCGATAGCTGTTTCCATCTGATCCACCTTGGCCACCTTGTGTCCCTTGGCAATGAACTGAGCAGTCCAGTAATCAAATGACATCTCAGGCACACCCACCATACGCATATTGACACGATCTGTCATCTTGAGATCAAAGTCCTTATGCCCTATATCAGCATCCTTTTCGTACAGCTCGTAGAATTTACCCTTCTTGAAGAACACAATGGTATCCCAATGCTTGTGTTTTACCTCCCAATACTGCTTTTCAAAGGGTGTAAATCGCTGCCAGGCAGAGGGAGGGATATAGAGTGTTCTGGGATCGTAATCAGGAGAATCAGGACGGTTGCCTTGAAGATCCTTGGGATCTTGAAGCCATTGGTATCGGTCGTCATTCTTTTCTTTAAATTTCTGAGTTCTCTCAATCTTCTTTTCTGATTTGGTAGAATTGAGTCTAGAGAGAAAACTGGCAGGAGGCTTCTCGTAGACTGATACTTTTTTGAATCGCTCCATCAGTGGTGTGACAGCTACTGGAGCAGTCTGCTTTGACTCATTCATGACCACATCACTATCCTCATCCATATCATCTGCAAATATATCCTCTAGTTCTTCTTGGTCTATATCAAGTGTTTTTGATGGTACAAATTCATCTTCACTATCTTCTGAGATACGTCTTACAAGCCTTCTCTTTCTGTCTATTGTTTTCGATTATTTCGCCTTGTCCTATAGCTTTCCTTTTTCTCAGGGATTACCTCGAACTGGACTTTGAATCGTATCGCTTTCTTCTTCTTCTTGATCTGATTCTTTGTAACTGACACGTTTGCGTTGACGACCCTAATATGAAACATAATAAGCTTCAAAATGAATGCCTTCTTTCCCTTTCTTTACTCTTCCAGCTGTCATTGGTTGATCGTCTTCTTCTACCACAGGCTTGTTTTCTGACTTGACAGTTGGACTTTGTTTTATAACCAAATCAGGTGTTGGTTCATTTTGTGGTTCAGGCGTTGGTTTGCTCGGGGAAGCTTGTTTATTAAAGAAAGAAAGTAGCGAACTTTGTTGCTGTTGTTGAGACTTTTTTGCAGGCGCCATGTTCGTCCTTTTAACAACAATAAAAAGAGAGAAAAAATAGGCTGTACTTTTAGAGAATAAAATTAAGCGCGTCGCGTGCCGTGTCTAATTTTTTTTTTCAGATTTTTTTTTCGGAAACTGAATCCGAGAAAGTGAGTGAGTTCCTGATGAAGATTTTAGCATTGAACATATTCCGCGTTGAATAATAGTACTTTGTTATTTAGCCAATTCAGCTTTATTTAGACACTGTTCTAGAAAGGATTGCTGAGTAATCTTAAACAAGATCTGGTGCTGAGATATAGAACAATTATTGATATTTTACTTCATGCGTAGTAACCTTTTGTGCTAAAGTGGTTCAGTATGAGTATTTCAATATCACATCTTAATTGAACAACATTAGCATGCAACTGTTTATTTACGTCAGCTTCAATGAATCTCATGCATGTGGCCTAAGGCTCTAGCAAACTAAGTGCAAAATTAAATTGCTTATTAATCAACTGCATTCTTAACAAAAAGAGGGTGCCTTTGAAGTTTTTATAGCAATTGAGGAGCTTAACAAGTAATCATTAAATTAATGTTTATTTACCCTATTCATTATAGATCTTTGTTTTAGTTTTCGATCAAGACTATACCCCCGAATGGTCTGAACAACATCTGTCCTTTTGACAGAATATCATCCGCAAGCATACTTCTTCACAGTCTAAATGAATTCAAACTCAACTGCAAACTGATTTTTTGCATGAAGTCCATATACAACTTGTTCGACTCGGATTTGATTTAACCGGAGCACCAGCTAAATCTGACAGGGTTCCCTTTTTTTTTTTTAATTCTCCAAGTCCAACTTTTTCTATTTCTTTCTTTTCTGTATATTATTAATATCCTCTGTATTATATATCTCTAGTTAATAATGTCTACTGTTGTCGAAGGCAAGGATACTGTCAAGTTTGTTGATGAAGACCAAGTAAACCAAGCTGCTGCTGCTGCTGCTGCTGCTGCTGCTGAAACTGAAAGTGCTCCTGCTGAATCCACCGAGAATGATCAATCAGCTGCCTTCAACCCAGAAACTGGTGAAATCAATTGGGATTGTCCTTGTAAGTAATAATAGAATTTGGGTTTTGTTTCTGGTTGGAACGCATGTCTAATGCTGGCGTTTTTTTTTATAGGTTTGGGTGGTATGGCACAAGGTCCTTGTGGTGAACAGTTCAAGGCTGCTTTCAGTTGTTTTGTCTATTCTGAAGCTGAACCCAAAGGATTGGATTGTGTAGAGAAATTCAAAGACATGCAAGATTGTTTCCGTCGCCACCCTGACGTTTACGGCGATGAAATTGACGATGATGATGAAGAAGAAGAAACAACAAAACCTATTGAAGAAGAGGCTAAGGAAGCCAGCACAGTTGTTGCTAGTTCAGCATATGAAGGTGAATCTTCTGTCACTGATTCTATCTCATCTTGGGTTTCTTCCTGGTTCTAGATCTTTTAGTTAAATCATTATAGACATCCCAAAATAAGCATGCATATCACCTATTTACAGCATTTTTTTATCACCATTACTACTGTATATTCATAAAAAAAAAGAGTACCTTACATTTGTACAAAGAGTTCTCAAGTTATGTCCAATCCCTTTTTCTTGCTTGATTCATGCACATACTCAAATTGAATGTCAGATGCTAAAAATCCAATGTATTTTCTCTTGAAACATCTAGTAGTAAAGTAGCTGAAGAATTTGTTGAACATCTTATACCCTTAAGTAACAATGGTTCTGATATTCATAGAGGATTATGTCTCGGCCTCATATCTAGTAATGTAATTGTCAACAATAATTGATCTTTGCATTTTTACAGCAAATTGGTCATAGCACTACAAATAGTGGTAGTGAACTTCATTGCTTATTGTTCAGTTCTCGTTCAACATAAACTAAACGGATTTGACAAGCAGTTGCCTTCTATTGTCTCTTGATTCATTCTAACATCAAAATCATGCCTAAATCACAATAAAGAGGAAAAACAGCAGATAGGCTGCACTCTATAGTTTATAGACATAACTAATGAATAATATCTTAATGATACAAAAAAGTGATAGTCTGTTCAGTTATCTACTAATCCATGATAAACTTATTGATCACTGTTCGATCTAGCAAAGACGAAACTCATTGGATTAGCTTCATGACTTACAGGCAAATGTTATTATCAGCATCCTTTATATCATTTACTTTCTAAATCTAAAAAGTCCAGTAATGCTCGATAGCAAAAACCGTATTGTGCCTCAGCCTGTACCATCGTTGTACGCTGCTTACGAAATTCATCCGTAAGATAAAAGACAGGATCCATTCTGAATTGCGGGTTGTTTCTCACTAACACTTCGGCCGAATCAATGACACAGAATGTACCTGTTCGACCGCAACCAGCACTACAATGAACAAGCACAGGCTTGTTTGTTTCCTGCAACTGTCTAGTCAACTGAATCAACCCAATGACTTTGTTAGTTTCCTTAGGTACACCATGATCAGGCCAGCCCAAGAATTGCAATTGAGTCACTTTAGTTTCTTCCACAAGCTGATCCTGATGGTAGAATGAGACCTGAATAGTTCTCTGGATACATGCTGCTTCTTCATTCTCTGATTCTTCTGCCACGTTCACGACTTTGATAGTCACATCATGATGTGTCCATTCAAGTGCCTGGTCTCCCACAGGCCAATAACGTGCACACTTCTCAACCTTACCGTCCATCTGGGCAGTGAGACAGACAATGACAGGTACTTGTTGCTCTACTACCAGTCGCCAGAAATCAGCTATAGTGTGAGGCGTAGGTCCTTGAGTGGCAATATAGACTCGAGGAATATCGTGAGGAGCCACAATCCAACTAGCATTGATGTAGTCATCTTGAGTGGGTCCTAATCGCTTGTCTGTTAGTTTGATGCAATTGTTGTCATATGGAACAATATCCGAGTATCTGTTGAGCTTGTTGTTCTTCTGAGCTTCCGTGTGTTGATAGTCGGGAAGCTGGTAACGTTCTTCTTCTAGATCGTTGACCTGTGCAAATCGGTGGTGGGCATAAAGTTGAAATTTAGCTTGGTCTTTTAAGAGATTCCTAAGAATCTCGATGGTCGGTTTGTTGGCTACTTCTGATGTGGACATGGAACAAAAGGCTTTTTGAATCGTACGCCACCCCATTTCCTAAAAAAAAAAATAATAAGAATGAGATAATGTACTCATTTCAACGGCAGCTTGGTCTCCGAGACCTTTTTGATTAAAGTGAAGACAATGCCACTATGAAACTTTATTCTAAATTCGGATAGCATCTTTTCTTTTTCTGGAAATTGTTGTCTAAAACACGCAGTCTCTTATTGAATGAGAACATGGCTTAACTCAAGTCAAAAAAGAAGAAAATCACTGTTTCTTACTAACAAGACCTACTCCTTTTTTTTTTGCACTTATTATCTCTAAACAGCCAAATTCATAAACTGACACAAGTTAAGGTGTGACGAATTAAAAAATTAAGGGGAGATAAAATACGCCTTATTATTGTCCTTCTTTTTTCTTTTTTCTACTTTAAACAAATCTCCACCCACTAGTCATCATGTCGAGTAACTCTTCCTTATACCCATCAAGTACATCTCTGTCAAACCAACAACCTGGACTATATGAATACCTCTCCGAACTAGTTTCGAAACGTGTAGCAACTTTGAACTATATTCGAAAGACGCACGAAGGTACAACGCATTGGTTCAATACCATTTTACTGACAAGAGAGAGTCTGGTTGCCATGTACCCTAACAGCAAAATGGCGAAAAGGTTTGATTTATGTTGAGTGGTTGATACAAGCTCTTACTAAACAGAAATGGGGTGACATAGAACATTTAACTTTTATGCATTGGGCTTATCTCTTGGTGGTATCTTGGATATCACAAATCCAATTGACTACATTAAAGCACTAAGTCAAATCATGAGTGAATTTGAACGACACACAAGCGACGACTCAAACAAGAAAATGGTAAAGAAAGATAATAATTATAGCACACATATTGACTTTCACGGTAGAAAAACATATTTAGAAAAGCAAAGTTAAAGGATGAAAACAACTTTTCAGAAAACACAGGAGATTACGATTATCTGATTATACCTCACATCCCATTTGAAATGGATTATTTCGAGACATTTTTTACCTTGATTGATATTATGGCAGAGGCTTATCACAAATTACTGGTAGGCACAGAAGGACCTATCTGTACACAAGCCTTTTTTGATATGGTGCTTAAATGTGATGCAAAATTCAAAGTGAGTTATGGCATAGAAACTGAGAAGAAGCTTAGAGTACTAAATATAACATAGAAAATTGTGACCATGATTACGAAAGAATTGGATGTGCTTGCAAGAAGTGCAATCAAAGAAGAGCTCAGGTTGATTGATCCTCTCTGTCATTTCTCAAAGATGCCTTCAACTGTTGAATTAGACACTACAGACATGTAGAAAAGAAAGGATTAGTTTGCAGGATTAGAACTATGATTATTTATTAATACAAAACAAGTTTTGTTATGGACACAGATTATTTGTTTAAGGACAATTAGTTATTTTTTGAGGAATAGAAGCAGGGTAAATTTGAGAAATCAAGCTTAAGTTGCCTATGATGAAAAAGAGCTGTAGGCTAAAGAAGATGATGGACAAAAGCATACAGAATGAGCTTGAGTTCGCAAATGATATCCGAATCTCTCAAATCAAGTTGCAATCGCTCTTATACTTTGTGTAGGCTTTGTAACAATAGCTTGTTGTACTTTTTTTTGACATTTGAGTTTTGCTTTTTCATTAATATATCCAACTATATGTAACACAGGCCAAAAAACTTCTACTTCCTATTAGCTTTAGTCTAGGAAGAAAGGTAGTGAACCATTACACCTTTCTTCTTCTTTCTGTATAAGTAATGAAGGCTAGTGATGGCTTCACATATAATTTTATTCAACAAAAATAAAGAAAATAAGAGTAGGAAAGAACAAAATACGTACACACACTACTCTTATATGTCACCTTATACAGTTTTCCAAGTCATTCATGTCAGTAGCAGTCCACTTGATGACCCAATCTTTACGAGCCTAGATCTTATCTGGCTTATTTCTAGTAACCGGTAAGCGTGCTAGCTTCTTAAAAGAAAAGATGCCTTCAAAAAGTTGTGAACAGTACTTTTCTTCACAGTCAGATCAGAGAATTTTTGAGCGAGTGATTCCATTGCATCAAGCACTCTTGCCTATGGCTAATAATTGTAAAACTCTAACAAGTGAGCCTTATGTCTTTCATCTAATTGCGGCTTTGATTTATTGACCGAATTGGTTTGTTCCTCAAGTATGTTGCAATCCTTATCCTCTTTGGAGGGGGTTTTTTTTAGCCTATTTCAGTGCTGTTCTTTCGGCTTTATCCGCCTGCTAAGCGCCCAGACTTGGCTGCGTTGAATAATTTGATTCGGTCATAATAGGCAAAAGGAAACTTTTGCTCGTTTGAATATTTGTGGCAAAACCTTTTCTGCTTTTGAACTATAGCTATAACCTCCTCCCATATCGGCATCAAAATCTCTTAAGGAATCTTCAAAGGAAGCTCCTTCTTCTTGCTTTTTACAATACTCTGTAATATGAGTCAGAGTTTAAACTGAAAAGAAGTGGCTTCATCGAGTCAATCCATTGCATCTCTTCCTTCTTCATCAACCGATTTTCCTTGGCCATCTTCTTAATAAAAGCGGGTAGTCATCCTATTTATTTGAAGAAAAAAAAAACCGAATTTGGAAAATTGAAAAGCGCCTTTTAGGTTGAAAAGCCGCCCTTTAGAATTAAATATTAACCCGCCTTTTGGCGTACAACACTGCTATTTTTTTTTGTTACCCCAATTAATTTTCTATCTTTCTTTCATCTTTCTTTCTTATTTTTTTTTGTTTGGAAATCTTTTAGCCCTATCAATCATCCTTTCCTAAAGAGCACTGTTTACATAGATTATGGATTATATAGGCAACCTGCTTTCGTCTATCAACAATTTTTACAACGAAATCAATCCTGCAACACTTTCGGGTGCCATTGACATCATCGTGGTGGAACAAGAAAATGGTGATTTAGCCAGTTCGCCTTTTCATGTTCGCTTCGGTAAGCTATCTGTGCTTTTACCTCAAGAGAAAAAGGTAACAAACAAACAAACAAGCTGTCAATGCAAACGATCGGAGTTCAAGTGCTTTTGGGGTTAATCGTCTTTCTTTAGGTGGAAATCAAGGTGAACGGAGAGACAATGCCGTACTTTATGAAAGTAGGTGAGGCAGGTGAAGCGTTTTTTGTGTTTGAGACAGAACATGAGGTGCCCGAAGAATATCAAACATCGCCTATTTTACAAGCATTGGCAGAAGATAATCATAGACCTCATTTTGAGGTAACTGAACATAACAGAAAACTACCCTTAACGGTGTATAACTTATTCTTATCAGGAACCTTCATTTCTGGATATCAGTGAAAAGCGAGAGGATAAAGGTGAGATCTAGAATGGAAAAAGGAAAAGGCCACACTAAAAAAAAAATTAAAAGAAAGTGTGCCTGAAAACAAAGAAGATTGGGTGGATGAAGATGAAGATGAGAAAAAGGAACATGTACCAGCTGAACTACAGTCACCCAAAATGTTTATTGAAGAACAACTGGATAAAGTGGTTACCAAGGTAGATCAACAACAGATACAGACAGAGAACAATCTCTATTCTATGGAAGATGGATCTCATCTACTGGAGCGTGTTGTGCCTGAGGTGATCACAACAACTACAGTTGCCAAAGAAAGATTCATTGTACGGCCTAGTAATGGCGATATTCATGGCTATTGGATGGATGTAACACACACTGCTGATCAAGACATTCATGTGCCTTCAAATTCAGCGGAAGATGCCTCCAATGAAGATAAGGAATCCATTGTGTTGGATATCTCTGGTTACAAAACCCGTCAGATCAATAAGGATGAAAACGCAGATACAAAGGAAGAGGATCCTAAGAAACTAGTGACAGTCCATACAGACAATGAAAATGAAGTACCCGCTGTGAAGTATGATGCAGAAGATACTCAGAAAGAGACATCTCTGCCTGAAGTGGATCTGAATGCTATTGATGGTGATACAGTACAGATCAAGCCAGGCAGAACATATCGAATCGAAATGAGTTTGTGTGGGCTGTCTTCTTTGACATACGATGAAGATGAGAACCGCTTGTTGTTCAGTGACCGACAGATCAGTTATGATGCCTTTGTTCATAATCCCAGTATCCTCAATGATCCTCGACTGGTCTTTCGTTACAACAACCATTACTTTGCTGCAAGTCACAATCATCCTCTGTTTACATCACTGCTGATCTTTAAGAAGCCATCTGAACATAAGGATACACTCAACCATAAGACATCAGACAGTAGAGATACTTACTCATATGGTCGTGGATGGCGACAATGGCTAAGTCGTTCTTCTTCAGCTGAGCCTGTTCCTACTCTTGATCATTCTCAAGAAACCCACCAAGATCCTTCTTATGAAGAGCGTACCACCTTCACTACCACCACAAAGACCACATCTGTTGGCTGGACTAAAGAACAAGAAACACAAGAGAATTCAACGCTTTTTGCCAAACGAAAGAACTATGCTAAAACATTGCGTCTGACATCCGATCAACTCAAGACGCTTAACCTCAAAAAGGGTGTTAACACCATCAGTTTCTCGGTCAGTTCTGCCTATCAGGGAGCAGCCACCTGTGTGGCTAAAATCTTTTATTGGGATTATGACATCAAGGTGGTAATTTCTGATATCGACGGCACGATCACTAAATCGGATGCTATGGGTCACTTGATGACTATGATTGGTAAAGACTGGACACATGCTGGTGTTGCTCAACTCTATACTGATATTGCCAATAACGGCTATCACTTCTTATATCTCACAAGCCGTGCCATTGGACAGGCGGATTATACCCGTGATTATTTGAAGAATATCTTACAGGACAAGTATCAACTACCGGAAGGACCTGTCATCATGTCTCCTGACCGCCTGTTTACTTCACTCCATCGAGAAGTCATCATTCGTAAACCTGAAGTCTTTAAGATGGCCTGTCTGAAGGATATCAAGCGTCTGTTTGGTGAGCGAGATACGTTCTATGCTGGTTTTGGTAATCGTATTACAGATGCCATCTCTTATCGTAGTGTCAATGTGCCTTCTTCACGTATCTTTACCATTGATCCTCAAGGTGATGTTAAACTGGAGAGGGTGACTGGTTTTAGGACATCCTATGTGCTTCTCAAGGATTTGGTCGATCAGATTTTTCCACCTATCAATAAGGCTATCAAAGAAGAGTACAGTGATTATAATTTCTGGAAAGCACCTATGGCCTCTATTGATCTATCCGAGATAGAGAAAGAGCTGCCTACATCACCCAAGCCAAAACCCATTAAGCCTGATCCTATCAGCAGTTTACCTAAGGAATCCATTGTTGACTTTGTGCCTGAACCCAAAAGAGGATTATTGCATAGCTTTACATCGAGATCTACTCAGCCTACAAAGAAACCGTCTGTCTCTCTACTGAATTCAAACAAGCTATCTACTTTCAATAGTGCACCTAATCTTTCTGTCACACCTGAGAATGATGATCTGAGTAAGAAACAAGCACCTTCATTAGGCTCAGTTCGGTCTGTATCAGAACAAGATGTCAATCAGTCCATGGGTATCATGAGTAAAGTGATGAGTGGTGTGTTCTCAAGGAAGCCTATACCAAAACAAGACAATGATCAGAAGCAACAACAGACTGATGATAGCTATTACAAGAATGATGATCAGATAGATCAAGAGGCAGACATAGATGAATTAGATATGGATGAAATTCCATTTATATATGAGTAGAATTAAAGCTTAATATGAAATGAAGATCTTGTATGGCCTATTACATAGGATAAAAAAAAGGCAACACACTGGATTTGAGCAGAGTGAGAACCAAAGTGGATAGAGAAATGCAAGGAATGTTAATTCTACTGATTTCCAAAAAGAGAGAAAGGGAAGATTATCCAATGTCTTATTTTGTCAAAAAAAAGACAAGTCCAATTACTTGATAAAATGTCAAGATAAGCAACAGCCCCTTCAGACAGAGGAATGAGATAGATCGATCAAAAGTATATAAACAATCTGATTGGACAACAAAACCGGTTGTTGCTTAAAAAAGACAAATTGGATCATACCATGTGATAATGATCTCATTCAGCTATATAGACTATCAATGCCATGTAAAATGTGGTCAAACAACTTCTTTCGATTGCCTGAAAGGTGAATCTTATCATTCATATTTAAGGAATATTTAGAAACAAGAAAAAAAAAGCTTCTCTCCTGATTCTAAAACTGACTAAATGATCACGGGCAAAAAAAAGATAGAAGGCCATTTCTAATCAAAGTTCCCGCTTAAAATAAAAGCTAAGAATGATGCCTTCTCTTAATTTGTCATTATGCTGTTCATATGATCCCTTAAAAATAGACAGTGCTTGTGTTCAGGTCATATGATTTATCAAAATGATTAAAAACCTCCCCCTTTTTTTTTTTATTTTCTCACATTTTATTTATCGACTTGGTTACTAAAGTCGTTTTTTTTTCGATTTTTTTTCTATCTCTTTATTGATAACAAAAGAAGAAAAAAAAAAAGAGCTTGAAATCAAAAGAAAACTATGTCAATTTGTTGCTATAGAAATATCTCATATCAGAAAAAAAAAAGAACACGAAAAAACAAATCATAAAATAAATGACAAACTTCCTTATTTACTTGCTATCGTTCATTGGCATTGTACCAATCACCGAACAAGAATCAGATAACACTCACTATAGACAGTCAAGTCGCACAAGAAGAAAAGAAGAAGCATGCTTGCACCTGGATAGTTCAGATTTCGTCGTCTCATCACTGATGGTGCATGAAGCAGAATATGATGAAAAGAAAGGCCTTGTGGTAGATGACCTTCAGACTTGGATCAGTAGACTTTCAAGAATGACACTTTGCCAAATCCTGACTTCTACTATTAATGAACATCCTAATGTGGGTGATGAAATCTGCAATAGACATTACAAAAAAGCTTACTCTGCTACCAAATCCATCAAACCTATGCTCCCTAAAGAAGAAGAACAAGATGTACTTGTGATGATTCAACAGAAGGCAAGAAATATATCCCATCAACTAGACAATCTAAGACCAAGTGAGCAATTTGGCAAGGCTCATTATGTCTATAACCAACTTCAACAACTCGTTCGATCATTGCCTATCCATGATCATGACTCTTTTGTCACTCTCTTTAGCCTGATCGTATTAGCACAAGAAAGCTTATCTGCACCCAGTGAAGTACGCCAACATCTCTTTTATGATGCAAAGCTGGGTCGTGTCTTGATACTTGAACTGGCCAGTCTGCTTAAGAACTTTCGGCCATCTTTCAAAAAGAACTCACATCTTTCCACCAGCATGGATCAATACTATTGGTCTCATGTGCTTAAACAAGAGCAGAACTGGCTATCTTGCTTGGAAGACATTTGTTCAAAACTATCCCGCTACGATGCTACTTGGGAATACCGTAATGAATACCAAGATGTGCTTATCATTGCTGAGCGCTATCATAAATCTTCTTATCTCTCTATTAAATAGCATATTCATTTATCCACCGGCTATTTTTGCAGATAGAAAAAAAAATATTTTATCCCTATAATGAAAGTTCTAAAGACATCGTTGTTTATTATCTTTAATAAAGGAGTATGAGATCAATAAACTCTTAGTGCTGCCATTGCAATAGAAAATGAGAGCCACTTTTAGCATTACTTCTGTATTGGAAAGAACTGTGTGTGTACTGTGAGATAACATCATCAAAGCGACCATGGAAAATATCTGCTTAGGAACAGCATTACAACACTAGGACTGGGTTACTTGAATGTATTTTTAATTCATGAGCGATTGCTTTGTGCAAACAAGATATAATAATAGTCTGACAAGCATAAAATAAGATGACATGAAAAGAAATTTTTCACTATGCAAATATTAATATCATTATCGTTCATCATCAGAAGGGAGTATAGCTGTTACTGGTGTCATCGTTAGAAGCTTACAATCTATCAATGCCATATTGTTTTGCTTCAGCTATATCTCTTATTGCTTCTTCTCTCTCCACAAACCTTCCAATGTTTTCCTTTCTTAACGGCCCTTTGACTTCATCTTGTTGCCCTCAAATTTGCTGTAAAACAATTTATTGTTAGCTATCACATCCATATATAAACATCGCTATCATATATATCATACCCTAGATTGGGCTTGCAAATCAAAGACTTGAAGCCAATCAATCATATCTTGAGGAGGAACTGGAACTGTATCGCTACGTCTCTCTTCAAAAACAAACATCTTCTGTTCATTGACATGGCAGACAAAGCCATCTTCCGCTTGAATAATTGTACACTAACGGCTTTATACTTTACAAACGTTTTGTAGTTAGCATTCTTGAGTTCATATGCTTTGGGGATCACAACAGAAGTCAATATTTTAAGTATTTTCAAAGCACTGTCTTGCGTATGATCACTAAGACGCACTGGCTGTGCCTAGAAGACGTCAAATACACAGACACATGGAGGACATATATAGGACTCTCTGGAGTTGGTTTAAAGCCAAAGTAAAGATAAAAGTGCCCATTTTTTTTTTGCGAATTTATCAGGAAGGTTGAAAAAGACCTCTTGGCAAGCTTCGAAATTGATTAACAAAGACAGCTTACTGCGTCTTTCCTTTTTACATATTGTTCTTTTCCCCTGAAGACAGAAAGCAGCCTTTTAAGAGGTGCTTAAATTGAAAAAGGCGTATGTTTTTTCTTTCAAGAACGGATACTAACCATTACAATCTAACTCGACTGCCTAATTTATCACCGTGTTATTGGATATAGCATTGTTCGTTATCAACGCTTGAGAAAAAATAGGCTAAAGTCAGGTTGAAAACATTACAGATTCGGTTTGAAACTTGAAAAAGTTACTTCAATTAAAAAAGTCTGGTACCTTTTAAATCCAAACACCTCTTAAAACGTTAGATACAAGCAACAGGCTCTCTGCGGATTGTAGCGGGACAAAAACGAGAGAAGGGAAGGGGGAAGTAGAAAGCCAATTCTGAAGAAACACTCAAAGCTGAGAATAGTAGCTGAGGTGCGTCTTCATTTAGGTCCAACAATTGCAGCGAATAACAAAGAAGAGAGATTAGCATTTACTTCATGAATTGAGGTATCATTTTTTTCTCTAAGAGCCGACCAAATGGATGTATGTAAAGCAACCACTTGTGTATGAGGGAAGAATTTTCGATTTGTTTGAAACTTATGCTACAGCAATTATATGCTTGTCAATTAATTCTTGCCCTCAAAGGGCTTCTTTCTTAGCATAACAGATGTCTTTCTCCATTCTTTAAATACCAAATGAAGTCGAAAAGCCTTTCAATAATTCACGTAAATATATGACATTTGCTTGTTTTGTTAAATCAAAGCAGTAAAGTTGATTTTCTTCTTCTTCTCATTCGCACTTCAATTTATAGTATACACAGGGTACTCTTCGTACTCGCCTCATTTCTTTTTTCAAACTTCATAATAAACGACAATCTTTCTTGAAAGCAATGATAAAGAAGAAGCAATGAATGATTCTTCATATAAATTATCTAAGCATTTGATAAACAGGATGCTTATTGATGAAATAATGTCTTGAATAGGAATCATTGGCTCTTTATCTTTTTTGCTCTGACTATCATCAATTTTCAAAAAGATTGGTGCTTGGTTTTCATCGTCTCATTTAACCCTGAATTTACTGGTGTGTTTATTGCCAACTCTGTTATTTGCTTCCCTGTTGACTCCTTTGTTCATTCTATTATTGACTAGGCCCTCTGCTTCATATAAATTATTTACCTTTAGACTGGTGAAGAAAGGAAAAGCAGGTGTCATCAATTTTTAGCCCCATTTTTTTTACGGATGCGGATTATGCCAAGCAATTAGAAACTTCATCCATGATTATATCTATAGAAAAATGACTACCATTCTTTTTACAAGTCGCTCCCGATGGTTATTGAAGACGTTTGCCTTATTCCTTAAAGCCATATGCGCTTTGGATAGATACAAAAGAATAACTGAAGCAGACAAAGAAGCGGCTACCTTCTGGAAGCATAGCTTAAAGAGCTACTCACATACAATAGTCGCTTGATTTAAGAGTGTGCATATTTTTCATAGATACACTCTTATAGTGAGCATGTTCTCAAATCGAATGATATTGTAGTGCTTGATGTGATTTTCAAGTAAAAGGGTTGCTATTCTTATATTAAGCATACTCCTAAATCAGACACTTTTAAATCGAGCGACTATTGTATCAATAAACGATAAAATACCAAATTTGCCAATTATTCTAAATAAGTATCATTGGCATTCTTCATATAAGACATATGTAGGGAAGCATTATAAGCCCTGATGGTAGTTTAAGCGTATGGAGCTTATTCACTCAAAGCAGCTCTACAATCACTTTTTCATTAATGCTTAAGCTTAAACGAGACATTCCTATTAGGAATTAATGAGCCGCTGATAGGCGTGATCAGCTGACGACATTTGTCTATACATATAAAAATATGTCTACACATATTTTTGCATATGTAAATACAAAAAAATCCTTAAACAGCTCAGTGACAGCACAAATGCCGGAGCATTTGCACTCACAAACTATTTCATATGTATCTGCAAACCCAGTGCACTGTAGCAACAGCTTATAGCAACCGGTCAAACTTGCTCTTTTTTTTCAAAGTTTAACGTCTTTCAATCTACTTTTGTTGCGATAGAATTGCGTTGTCATAAAACAACCTTCAACTGCAATACTTAATAGCAGTTACATTTTAGTAAGACAGAAAAATTTTCAAAAGTAAGGTTCTTTCATGCTGTTAAAGCTGATTTCTTGATTTCTCTTGCCAGGCTTTCTTTATTCTCTACTTTCTATCACCTACAATTTTTATACAAAGGCTACTTGCCAACTTAATGTCCAATCGCTTTTCTTTCTTCTTTTTCTTTTTACCATTGGTTGACAAACTGAAGAAGTTGAGACCTACTGTTTTTTTTCAAGACAACAATAGTAACATCAATAAAACAAAGTAGTAAATCATACTTCTAAAGCACTTGACACAAAAAAAGTAGTTGTACTTCAAAAAAATCAGTGTCTGTAACCAATATGTCTAAGGATTCTATACCAACAAAAAAAAAGACATGCATTCAAAAAGCCAATATCGAATTAACTTGATTTATCAAACACGACTTTCTTCACTCAGGAATAGTTGATCAACAGGCAAACAACAGGCAAACAACAGACTAATATCACGCGAATGAGCCAGTCATTGACCATTGTTTTCCTTCTTCCCATACAAACTCATATGCTTTTGTTTTTCAGCCCATATAATCAGCTATACCGCTCTCAGACAATAACACAACATTTTCGTTTCCTCTTTTTCCTTTTCTTTTCAAACAGGGACGCAAGGTACTAATCAAGTTTGCTTCTCCTTCAGACAGCACTGCAAATGTATTTGATAGCTTGCTCACATACTATCTTTAATGCGTCTATCAGGATCAAATCATTAAGATAAACGACAAGAGGCTCTATATGTAAGATATGCACAGCATGGACTATTGGTAACATCATCATCGTATTACCATAGTGATACTAAAAGTTTTGGAGAATGAACATGTCAACAGGACGTTTTCTCACATTGTTCAGTATACCTTTACTCCTTCTATCAGAGATGTTGATACTAATGTCATTCTGTGCGTCTATACTCCTATCGTGTAATTGAACTAGATACTGAAGGTATGTCGTATCTTGTATTGCTCAAAGAAAGGACTTATTCTAACTCTCTCTCTAACTCTTTCTTTTTGTAGGCGTAGAATGATACACTTAATGTATACACAATTATGTCACTTGACAATGGCACTTTATATATACCGAGTTTGTCAACTTACAACAAAAAAGCAAGCGATGCGCAGAAGGTTATTTCAGGTACAGAAGGCAACAGATTCTCAATCAACTGGCAATTTTTGAAGCACGAGTGCAGTCAGTTTGACAGATCCGCCAAGCTAGTAACTATCTAGCCACGAAAGAGATGCCTGTTCTATATAGGTTGATCCAATTCGGTGCATCTTGTCTATGTATCGCTATAAGCATCGTAGCATATCAATACAGTCGGTACATTCTAATGCTTGGTTCATTTACTGGTAAACTATAAGTAAATAGAAAGGGTGTGATTTTTTACTAACCATTGTTTTCCTTGCCCTGTCTTTCTATCGTAGCTAAATGCTGTGATGTTGGCTATCTTACAACTTGGAGCAATGTTTAGCTTGATATTGTGCTAAAGGTACGGATAAGACCTAAGCTCTTATACCAGCACATTGATGATTCGTTCGAGGTGATGTCTTCGGGTACAAACCATCATGGCAGCAATGACACTTCAATGTTCCACACGTTTAGACTCTTTATCAACAGATGCACAAAGTATTTGGGTGATGGCAACATTCGCTTGTTAATATCATGCCAACAATGCTTGAGCTATTTTTATACCGTCTGTACTATGATGGAAATGTCAAGATTCAGTGTGCTTGACTAATACGTGTTGTCTTTAGACATGGCAACACCAATCCAAAGAAAACGCAAAAGGTCGTCATGGCAGAAAAAGAAAAAAGTGGACGAAAAAAATCAAGAGAGAGATTGGCATGTCAAAATACAGCAACATACACCGATGGACACAACTAAAGTCTTCGTTGAGCCATTCAGCAGTGAAAGCGATTGTATCAAGAAAAGAAGCCCCTCTAGCTCTTGCAAATCCTTTGACTCTCTGGTAAGATGTTACACACAGGTTGGCTTGCTTTTCTAAGGTCTTCCCTTAAGAACGAAGGAAAAGAAAGAGAAGAGGATTAGAAAAACATTGTCAAGTAACCCTGCAAGTCCTACTGATCCTATCTCGGCAAGCATAAACTAATCGGTGATTGCTCTTACCAAGGGGGATGCCTCTGGTAGCATCTGTGAAAGTGAGTGTCTCTGGTTGATATCCAAAAAAAAAAACTCTCGCTTTATCAATTAGACACCTTGTTGAGTAAGTCGAAAGCATACCCTCCCTTACATATGTACGCTTGTGTTTTTTTTTCTTTTCTACTTCTCACTCGCTAACATCTTCGTTAACAAGTACAACTCGTTTTTTTTTTCACTTATTTTCTTTTCAGCTGTTTTGAATCTACAGACCAAATTGACTACTTGGCCCTGAAGTTTGGATTTAACACATCGGAGGGTTTTTTTCCAAAAGAAATCGCGCTTACTTTTTAAGCTGTTTGTGCTTATGCTTCTGAAGATACTAGTCGATTGTGAGTGGAAACGGAATCACTATGCTCAAGGCTTTGGTATGAGGTGAAATCTGGAAGTAATAGGCTGTTTGTCAGGGCATCTTCTGCGGTAACAGTGCTCACTGTACGGTTCTTTTCCTGTTTAAGGTAGGTGATCTCGGTTCCTATGGGGTCTATTTGACTCTATCTTGGGGGTATAAAATTTCTCGGACAAACCTTTCTTTTTTTTTTATGCCTTCGTTTTTTTCTCGGGGATAAGGCAATAGAGAGGCAGGTTAGGTCTTAGACGAAGTATTATTTAGTGGCGATAGTTTGACTCGTTGGAGCCATTATTTTTGATATAAAATAAAAATGAAATGAAATGAGATTCTGTCTTTGCTGCTTGAATGTTTGTTTTTTCTCTGCTGTGTGCTTTATGGCATTACTCGAAATTAAAACAGACGTAAATAGAAAGTACTGACTATCAAATGCCATAGCTTCTCTTGACAGTCAGACTCTTCTTTGATCTCCGTAACACTGTCATAAGCAGACCAAGCTATTGTCAGACACCACACCCTACATTGTATAACCATCATTCTACAGCAACCCACAACATTAGTCTTCGCACAGCATAGATCAGATGCAGATCTTCTTGAGTCTCATAGATTTCCCATCCATCTATCGTATTCTTCATATTCAGGCAGTTCCATCCTTGTATATCCTCATTTACAGCACTTCATGATATATATATATGTTTCCGTCAAACTCAGTTGTAAACATTAATTTGCAGCATGCTCTTTATTGATATTGCGCCAGTCCTTCTGCCAACTCATATGCTGCTCGTTGAGTTCAGCACAAGAATAATGCTAATTCTGGTCTTTCTCTTTTTTCCCTCCTTTTTTCTTGATATAACGCGAAGGTCCTTTCTACTACATACAAAGACTGTAAGGACAGACTGAATGACTAACTATACACGCACAATGGTCAGGCTGTCTTACTTTACAACGAAGTAATTACCTTTTGGAAAAAGACAAGAGAACACAACGAGTTTCAGTTTTATTGTACAATGCATCACACTTGATGAGTTGAAGCCCTTCTACTAAGAAAGAAGAAGTTCATGCATATGCCCAAGTATCGTAGATCTTATGAACTCTAGGTAACAAGCAGCAGAAAATATTCAGCAACCAGCCTCAGGAGATGCACTTCCACTGTGAACCAAACTTGCTCTGTTCAATCTATTTGTATACGCCTCTTTTTCTCATTTTGTTAACCTCTGACTCGTGTCTTATCCATGCTTTTAGCGTCTGCTTTGCATGTTTAGTCAATTCACGATATCCATCGTATCATCGTATTCTAATTGATCCTTTTATCCTTTGCATCTACACTAGCCTCACCCATGTTACTCTCATTCACTTGACTACAAACATGCGAGTTATATCCTTTTCATAACCGCTTTCTTTAACCTAATCAAAGACATAAAGTCAACTCAGTTAAGTCTTTGCTTGCCATCTGTTTGTTTACTTACTCTAGTCGACTGCTACGGAAGCAATCGTCCGTCGATATAAAAAAAAAGAAGAGGAAGGGATTGAAGATGTGTAGACTGAGAGTCAATCTAGCATAACAAGATTAGGCACTTGGAGAAAACAATTATGAAAATTGAGATGTCGCGTCGCTAAGTGATTGTTGGTAAGGCTGTTATTGCTCTTGCTGTTGTTGCTGCTACTTCTCTTAGCTACAGACTTGGTCAGCTTGCCTCCATCTTTGCTGATTTTGGAGCAAGTTTGAGAAACAAAAAGAAAAGAAAAAGTGGTAGAAATGAAACAAAGGAACAAACAAAAAAAAAGGCAGAAACCAAATTGGATTTGGCTTCTCTCGTACTCCCCTTGTATCACTTACTGCTATAGTGTCGAACATATCACATCTGGCTACCTCTTCTCTTTAGCTACTATGATCATTAAACAGCCCATAAAGATGGTCTTAGAAAATAACTAATACTAAGAAAAAAAAAAGAGATAGAGAGAGAGAAAAAGAAAGATCGGTAACCAGTTAAGCACCAATCGGATCGCTCCTTGACTTAACTAAGAAGCTTCTTTTTTGCGCATATTTTATAATCACTTATTGAAGTATATATTGACTACATGTTTAGCTAGGTCGGGTTAAGTTCTTTTTTTTTTTCTCTTCTTTTGGCCTTTTTCCATAAGAGAATCTATTTTACATGAAAAAAAGCGTAGAGCTGTGTAACACAAAACCTTATTTTGAGTAAGAGAGTAAGAGGGCTTTAGTTTTTTTCTCCATACCCTAAACTCATAGCTTCAAGTAAAAGAACTATGTCTCAACAGATCTAGTAAAAACAGAAGAGCTGGCTGACAACACTAGTTTATGCTGCAAACAGTATGCCACAAACCGCAAAGATTCTTCTATCTGTCGACGATTGCTTTAGTCATCGTGTGCAATGAATGATAGCCAAACATTGTTGTAATTTCCTTCAAATCAGACCTTACAAACTGCTTACAACAAATCCTCTTGGTCTTCTTTTAGTTAACTCAGGAAAGGTTGTATCTCGTTTTTTTTTCTTTTCTCGATTATGCAGACATAGCTGCAAGACCAAAAGTGCTTTATTTTCTTTATGAGTTCTGCTCAGCATTGACACTTGTTACAAAAAAGAAACAAAGACAGAAGATTAAGACAAGACTGTATAGATGATGGAGGCAGCAGCAAAGCTGTAGTCGCCAGTATCATATCATTTCCATATGGGTGAAATCAAATCCTCTCAAAAACTTCTGCCTAGTATTTCGAACAAAGCAATAGCACTCAATGTTCCTCCATCCATTTTCTTCTTAGCCCTTGTAAACATACTGGATCCCTTGTTTGGGAATGTCGTTAAACTCAATACTTCAACTTTTAACTCAATGTCTCTCTTCTTTTCCTTTTTTTTATGAATACATGTAGACCTTTATTCCTTTTCTTTTCTTTTCTTATTTCGAATAATCTCCAGCGCACACCATTTTTTCATCCTAACTCTCTTGAATTACCATGCAAACTCCATCACGATGCCTTGAAACAAACCTTCCTCTTTCATCGCGCGAGATCTATTCCATAGAGCAACGACAACTAACTGAATGACTGTCTCGTATCACGCCTACAACCGTTCAGAGTATTCAAAATGGCACCATGCTTCTTACATCAGCCGAATAAATGTTCTTTATACGTTACCATGGTTTTGTGGTTAAGTCTAATCCAGTCTAATCCAGTCTAATCCAGTCTAATCCAGTCTAATCCAGTCTAATCCAGTCTAATCCAGTCCCATCTAGTCCCATCTAGTCTGGACCGCTTGCGTGCATCTCTTCTCTAGCTTCGTCTCTCACTCTGCTTCTATATCTACCTCCTTCGTCCCTTTTCTTGTCTCGTAGCTTACTTTTTGTCAGCACTCTGCTAGCTCTCTTTTTTACAGCTGGTCGTCAACTATTTTCCATCTTTGATAATCCAAGCCTCAACACTCAACGTACACCTGTTATCGCATCCAATTCCTTTCGTTGAAGGTCTTTAGCATCTACAGCGCTGTCAGCGCATTCCCGTATTCAACCATCGGTGCGTCTGCGCATTGTGTCCTTTCCCTCTTGTCTTTTTCTCCCAGGACCAGCTATTCTACAAGCTTCGTGTCTCTTCATCTCGTCCGTATGTTCGCTTTGAGCTCTCTGAGGGTATTGAACTGGGTTGCTGTCTAGTACCTATCGTTTTTTTCGTCGTTGTCGTCGTCTTCTTCGTCTTCCGATCTTTCTTTCGCTGGAAATACACCCTAATACACCAAATGCAAGTTACATCGTCCAACCAGCTTTGCTCATAACCAGCTAATCTCAAAGGTACATCTTACTCTACTGGCGTCTTGAAAGAGCCCATCCGTTTTCTTGTTCTTACCGAGAGCCTCCCAGGTCTTGTCAAGAGTGCAAAAATAAGCAGGGAGGGGGAGGGGGCAGAAACTGCATACAAACGAAACTCGGCTCGTGCTTTCGATGCAAGAGCCAATATTACTTGTCGTTGATGTTACGTCCCATGCTGGTCTTTATGCATCTCCGGAAAGGGGGTCGTTCAGAGGCAGACTCTGCTCGAAAGAAAACATAACGAACTCTGCTGCTTTTGACTCGCTGATCAAAGAAGAGGAGAAAGCGAGAATAAGTGGTTAGATGTCAGACAAACCAGCATTCTGCCTTGCATTCACTGTTTGTTTGAGGATAGGTTGGCCACTTTTTTTTGGCATTCAAGTCGTCGTTGTCTTGAAAAGTGACTCGTTTACTCTGAAACTTGCGTTGCTGATAGCTCCAACTCTCGTGAAAACATGAAACTGATCAGAAGGTGCGGCTTGCTATAAGAAAAGTAGGGAAGGAAACAAGCCTCAAAGTGATCAGTGGTATCCAAGACGAAAAGAAAAAAAAAATGAAAAGAAAAAAGAAGAGGAAAGGAAAGAGAGAAATTACAATGTCAGCAACTGAAGTCTCTTGGTTTGAAGCGATCAAAGAGAATCTAAGCTCCAAGCAGTCTCGAGATGCTTTAGAGAATGTTTGAATAACTAAAATGAGGTGCTATCGCTTTCGGCAGAGTCTTTGAATCAATTGGAATTTTGTCTAGCAAGAGAAGCGTAAATCTTGCATCAAGTCTCACATACTCACTCCAGGTTTTTCTTTTCTTTTCTACTTTTCCTTTGAGTAATGTTTTTAGCGGCTTACAACAAAAAGCAAAAAAAAAAAAAAAAGTGATCCATAGATATCCAAATATTATTTACAAAGGGAACTATGGTACCAGAGCTTACTTTTGGTTTTGTGTGATGGTAAAGAGCTGTTTATTGCTTTTGATTGCTTTGCATTTTTATTGTTTTCTTTAGAAGTTACCCGCAATTACAGAATAATTTTGTTCAATAAATCAGATAAAGTGTAATGTGAAATGACTAGAGCTTTTATTGATGCAAAATAGTAGAGAAGAGTTGCTTGAGATAATAACAACAACAATAAGAGAAAAAGAGAGAAGAAAGCAGATAGACATTGACTTTTTTTTGGATTATTTTGCTTGTGACTGGAAAAGAAGAGCAGAGAAAAGACAAAGACCAGACGATAGAACAAGAGAACAACGACGAGAAAAGAAGACCAAGACAGAGACAAAGAGAGTCAACAAAGAAAAAGACCATAGTGTGAGTTGCCTTGAAAGCACAGGTCCTCCCTCCCCTGTTACCCTGCCCCTAACGGGCCTACAAGTTAGGCTAAAGCCTACCTTCATGACCCAGAGCAGCTAGTAGCCTTTTGCCGAAGCGTGATACCCTGGCGGATGCCGCAGATACCGAAAGACAGAGAGGAAGACCCATAACTTTGAGCATACCAGACAGACAGATAGATAGACGAGTAGAAGGATACTAGAGTTCGAGACCTATAAGTCGTTGTTTCGGATTTAGGTTAGTTAGGATGGAGCTGATAGAGGAAAGATGATTATCATACGGAAAAATAACATAGTAGACAAGAGAGGACTAGTCTGGCAGCTTGTTTGAGAGAAGAGAAAGACACAGATGATGAGAGAGCACCATGACAAGTGAAGAAAGGAATAGAGAGCGAAAGAGCTTTATGCAGCTGTAGAGGCTTTGTAGTATAAATGACTTTGTAGTTTAAATGAAACTAAAGAAAAGAGAAAAAAAAAGAACAAAACGCGCGTCTTTTCTTTTAACCAAAACTTAGAGATTGGCGTGATTCTTTTTTTTTTTTTTTTTTTTTTGGTTCACACCCTTTAGCGTAATCTCTTTCTCATGCATGATCATTACGCCCTCTTCCTAAAGGATCGAATTTTTTTTTGTTTTGGCTTTTCATAATAATTGTCGCTTATCATGGACTTTGCTCAACATGACAACTACGTTTCCTATGCATCATAAGAACCAATCACTCATCTCTTTTCTTGTCCTTTCTTTTCTATTACCTTGTGCCTAACATAAAAATGAGGAAGAATGATGCAACATGATAGGATGTCATATCGATCAGATAAATAAAGAAAAAAATCAAAACCGGTATAACACTAACACAAGTTGTCCTCTAATCTTTTTTATTTCATTTTATTTTTGCCCATCGTTCTACTAAACATAAGCTACATGTCTTATACAACAACTGTACTGCTAAAGCCGCTCTCTACTGTAGATAGCTGCTTTGTCTTTTTCTTTTCCTTTTGTTTTTTTCTGTCTTCTTTTCATGAGAAATAGTCAGCATCTCAAATGCTTTTTTCTGCTAATTGGATTTCCTTTCCGAGACAAGTTCTCTTTTTTTTCCTTGCTTTTTTCATGGTGCATTGTTTACTCTTCTGTGTCTGTGAGAAAAAAAGAAAGAAAAGATAAGGAAAAAACGATGATGATGATGATGATGCTATAACATTGATCATTATATCCTCATAGCCTTGCTAACACTTGCTTTCGAGATCTTGCGGATACTGTCTTTCAAGTGCCTGATTACAAAAGTCTACAGCAACAACCATCATTCTATGAGACTGAGACAGAGGCAGAAAAGGAAAATACGAGTGAGAAAAAAAACAAGGTTGGCAGCTGTTGAATATCTTGATGTTAAGAGAAATAATTGGAAAGAAAACAACTGACCTATGCCAACAAGTAAGAAATCAATGGTGCATCAAGAATTTCTGTTAAAATAGTTGGATGAAGGCTATGATGGTTGCCTATTGACAGGACATGATTTCAGTGGAGTATATCTGAGAGGAGTTTATACTTTTGTCTGATCTCGTTGAGGGGTGGGAGCGAGGAGGAAGAGGAGCGGAAGAGAGCTGTTTGTGCTGCAAAGTAACCAATTGAAAAATGAGCAACATAAAGTTTGTCTTTTGTTCTCTTACTCTGGTACCGACTCGAGCGACATATCCTCATTGATATTAGGATTTTGAAGAAGAAGAAGAAAGGAAAAAGAAAAACAATAGCTCAATGGTAGGCTGTGGTAATTGAACGTTCTAGTCCAACTCTTTCTTTCACAATACAAAAGCCGAGACTCCTCTTGAGTTATTGGGTGAAAGTATTAAACAAGACAAGCCAAAGGCAAAAAATAAATAGATATTCGATAGAAACAGCAACAAGATTGTACAATGAAATGAAGCAAAATCATAATAAAAATAAAAATAAAAGTGCCAGGTTCATGCAGTTGTAGAGAAAACATAGGTTCAACAGGTCTTGGCTGGATGTAGCCATGATAGAGTCTATGGCAAGCATCTTATCTTACCAAGTTCAACTGCGATGCAATGCGACAGTAGAGCCAAGAGCATATTGACTGCACATACGATGTTATGACAAAGGCCATATATCATTTGATTGGATCATTTAGTCTTTGAGCTCTTTCTATGCCAAAGTGCTAGAAATTCATAAACTGTGCTAGCTCAACTAGAAGTAAGAGAACGAGTCAGATAGCAGGGCGTAATGCCAACGAGCAGATGTATCCTCCATACTAACGAAAATGAGAGCTCGCTGCTTGAAAGTCGAATAGGCTCTATTGAAATTTCTCGCTGTTTAGAGCGACTTGGTAGTAATGGATGACTATTTGACCTTTCTACCACTAATCACCAAATCAGCATAATATAGCAGCATGTTGGCCCAACAGCCTCTACTGTGTGTCGACATCTAGATCCATAGTTTTGACAAGGAAGCTCTTTCTGAGTTTTTCTTTGTCCTTATTATTATTTCTTGTGCCATCTGATCATAGTAACATGAGTGATCTCTGTCCAAGACTCCAGCCAACCACTTGCAAGTGCTCTTAAAGCATTGGCCGATTCTAAGACCAACAAAACAGACAAACAGACAGACAGATAGATAGACAGATTAGCAAACCTTTATTTTGTCATGCAGTTACACCAGTTACCCTATTTGTCCACTGGACGAATTCTTTGTACCCTTTGTTTTTTATTTTTTTAGTCTGAGTATACCTGCTTTCTGTTTTCTTTGTTTCTTCTCACCCCACCTTCCGCTTCGTTTTTAGCTCTTGTCTTTCTTTCAACAACATGCAACAGCCAGCAAACCAAAGGAACAGAGTTAGGATAAAGAAAATGCTTCTTCTTTTGGCTTTTCTGTTTTCTTAACTTGTGAATCGAAGCTGCAAGTCTACTGATCGCATAGCCAGTTGGCAAAAAGGGAAAAAAAAACATAACCCTCAGCACACCCAGCTAATTTAGAAGCAGAGACTACCGCGATTCCAAAGCGAAAATAAGTAGATAAGCAGGTAGTTGGTTCCTGGGCAGTCGATGATGTCGTTGCGATGAGAATTGAATCGATCAGAGGAGGAGAGGACAGGCCTGTGTTGATGCGTGAGATGTCGAGTGCCAAACACCGAATGCAAAAGTCAATACACGGATACTGGATGACGCATAGCGACTAGACACAGAAGAAGATCTTGTGAGATGTAGGTATAGAATGCGGGACGGTTTGATGAGAAGCAAAATTGCAAGAGACAAAAGTAAAGAGCAGATGCACGCAGGCGGATTACAATGGATTGAGCGTAAGGCAGATATAGAACGACATGCGGATATGTTTGCTTTATCGTGATGGTTATAGATCTACAAGCACTTGTGCCTCGGAGAGAAGAAGAAGAAGAAGAAGAAGAAGAAGGAAGAGCATTGTTGGAAGCTTAGGTGTTATATGTATTGGCATATTTTTGTCTCTTTTGACTGGGCTACTCTTCTTCTGCAAGATATGTGTAGTATTCAGCACAACTTGTTCAACCAGGTTTTGCCTTTTGGTTATTGTTGTTTTGCCCTCTTTAGATCCAGCATGATACATCGCCAAGGGATGAGCCAGGCCTTTTGGAGCATGTATATGGATAATCTCAATCAATAAGGATAGCTATCGCATGAAGGATAGCTATACCGTATATCAGAGGATGATGAGAACGACAAAAAATAAGGAATGGGCATGCAGAGTGTATACGAAGCGAGTGTATTTGCCTGGCATAAAGCACATTGTGACAGCAAGAATATTATGGTCATTTATGGATATGGAATGAGATGAAGATTTGCTTGCTTGCTGCTAGATTGAGTAGATTTGATATGACACAAGAGGATGGATTGACTCAGACTATCTTTTTCAGATCCTACACAGTAAGTCAAGAGAAGCAGAATGAGAAGTGGCGCAAGGTACGTATATACTAGACATTGCTCGGAAAGAGAAAGCATAAAAAAGAAAGATAAAATGTATATCTATCTATCTATCTATCTAATCTATCTATCTATCTATCTATCTATCTATCTATCTATATATATATATATATATATATATATGTAAGCATACTTGCAAAAACCCTCGATATGAATTAT